>JANUSC010000528.1:0-95407 GCA_025200525.1 Camellia lanceoleosa | reverse complement strand
CCCTCCCTTTTAAATGCATTTTCGTTCTCATGTCCATGTTTTATTTGCTGGGGTGGCCTACCTTCGCTAACTTGTACCATACATTGTCAGATTTTTTTTTATTAAATTTAAATTTACTGAAAAAATTATTTAAAAAATATTTTTAATATTTTTTTAAAAAAAAATTTGATGAAAATTTAATGAAATGATTTTAATAATTTATATCAAATTAAATTTTTTACTTAAATTTAAAATTAAAATAAATAAATAATAATAATGAAGAATTGAAAATGTTCTTATGACAAAGAAAAATAGCAGGGCATTTGAATGCCGTTACCATTTGCAAATTTCTTTGTTATAATTCCATAATTACTCTTATCTTTGCTGAATAGTTGGAGTAATGATATTTTTACAACTTTGTTGAAGCTATATATTATGCCTTGGTTGTTTGCAAGAACATTTTATGACAGTAAAAAAGAATAAAGTTTGAGAGCTCGAAAATGAGCTCTCCTAATCCTTTTAATTTACAAAATGACGTCGTTTTGGGTATTATTTTTTTTATTTTATTTTTTTTCGTCATCTTCTTCTATTTTCAACGCAGAGGGGAAGAGAGAAATAAAGAATCAGAGAGGAAGAGAGCCCCGATTGTCGATCGTCTTCTTCTTCCCAGCCGTCGGTCGTCGATCGTCTTCTTCTTTCCAGCCGCCGATCGTCGCCCAGCCCACTTCTCTCCAACAGAGTCTGCAACTCCACCTCTGCTGATAGCCCACTCTAGTTCCCTCCTTCTTCCTCCTCCTCCGCAGCCCCACCTCTGCTGATGGCCCCCTCCAGTCCCCTCTTTTCTCCTCCTCCTCTTCCTCCCTCTTCCTCCTCCTCCTTCCCCTGCTTCTTCTTCTTCTTCTTCGAATTCAGGAGATTCGAAGGGAAGGAGCCTTTCGAGCTCTGTAGCATAACTCGTAAAAAAAATATGAAAGGTTATTCTAAAAAGTTTGTTAAAAGTTGATTTTTTGATTTTTTTGACTTTTTTAAAAAAATATGTAAAAAAGAAGAGAGGTGTTATAAACTAAAATAAATTAAAAGACAACTTAACTTTTAGCCAAATTTACAAAATAAGCCGAAACCCAACTATTTTTCCTTTACGTTATGTTTGAATCATAAATTTGAATAGAAATTTAAAAAAAAAAAATTAATTTATATTTATTCACATCATTTTTTTTCACTTTTTACTTTTTTTTTGAATCTCTAACCAAATTCATAATGTAAATATAGCCTGTATACCCCTTATTCATTTTGATTTTCTTTCGTCTCTGATGGAATGAGCTAATGCAGAGTGGTTATAGGGACTTATTAAAGAGGATATAAATAAATATCCTTGTCCTTGTCAATTTGAAATGGGATTTAATTCATAAATACCTTTATGAAAATTGATACACAAAAATTTAGAAATTATCTAGATCGATTAAATGAGATAACTATATGGCATTGGTAGTTGTAGTAATTGTATAGCACCTTTTTGTATTATTAAAGTTTCCAGTTCAATTGGAAGAGTTTTGATTTTTCTTTATAGTGGTTTATTTCTCCCTTATTATAAAAAGTGCATATAAAGTTATTAGACTTGCACTTGAGCATGGCAGATTTGATCATAAGTTGTTGTTAAATTTTGTTGTTGGTTTTCAGATTGTGCAAGCTAAAATCTATTTAAAAATTAAGTAAATATTTTTTTTTAGTCGTTTTCAGGGCTTATTCCTACCTTGAACCCCAATTGAAAAATGAAGAGGAAGAAGAAGAAGGAAGAAAGAAGAAAGGACTAGGCTGGAGGAACCCAACATCAGCAGAAATTTGGAGCAGGCCCAGGCGGAGGCCCGGAGGCGGAGGCGGGCGGAGACAATCGGTGGCCCGATTTAGCTGCGATCTGCGAGCTGCGACGATCGGCCGCCAATCGGACTGGACTGGAGTGTTGCGACGATCGGCCTCTCTTCTCTCCCTCTCCCTCTCTCTCAGACCTGCACCTACATGGAAAAAAAAACAAACAAACAAACAAACAAAAGAATGCCCAAAACAACGTTATTTTGGACATTCGAGAGATTAGGGGACAAAATTGAAAAAAAAAATCATTTTCCTATTTTTATAGTTATTATTACTCTTTTATCAATTCACAATAAATAAAATTATATTTATCTGTACCAAACATAACACCCAACTCATTCAAACTTAGTGTGAGGTCATTTCTGAATGTGCAATAATAGCACCCAACCTACTCAAACTCATGCCAGGGCCTGTTGACTCCTATCTTAAATGCATTTCTCAGAGAACGCTCTCTTCTCAAGTTTTAAATATTCTCTCTCTTCACCACATCACACTCCATGCCCACACACCATGAACACTACCACCATTTTTTTCATAGCTTTTCTCCTCACCTCAGTCCTCTCCCTTGCAACCCGACCCGAACCCACCAGATCATCCCAACCCCAGCCCAAACCCTCCAAAGAAACGGGTCACCACCCAACCCAAAACAACAACAATAATGGTGGTGGTGGTGGAAGTGATGGTGGGATACGGGGATTCTTCGGTCCCAGAGGCGGTTTCAATGTACCCGGGTTTGGAAACGGGTGGGGCAACGACATAGTCGGTGGCGGATACGGAGCAGGGTATGGGACTCCAACTGGAGGGTACTCAAAAGGTGAGATCGTAAGACCAACTGTGGTGTGTAAAGGCAAGGGTCCATGTTATAATAAGAAGCTTCTGTGTCCAGCCAAGTGCTTCACCTCATACAGCCATTCCGGCAAGAACTACGGCGGTGGTGGCGCCGGCAGTGGTTGCATCATAGACTGAAAGAAGAAGTGTTTTGCTTTCTGTTAGGTTTAGGAGGAGCCAGTAGGCTTAATATATATGTGTGTATGTAATATGAGGCTGTGATGCTTTATTGGTGTTTTTTTTAGTGCATTTATATAATTAAGAGCATCTTGAACGTTTATTTAAATTTTTTATTAAATTTAAATTGTGCTTTAATTATTTTATTAAATATGGCGGTTGTCTAGTTAGTCATCTAGTCGATCATCCTGCCTAGGAGCAAATTTTCAACAAATCTTTTTCCAAGCCAGCCATCCACCCGGTTAACCGACCGGTCATCCATCAATGATCGTCTACAAAATTTAATAAAAGTTAAATGCTCTTAATTTGATAAAAAATTTAGCCTCACCTTCATTTAATTAGTTTAATGCCATGATTAGAGCAGGGAAAAACAAACAAATATGTTTTATTAAATTTAAATTTGATGGAGACTCTCTACCTGAGGAAGACATGACATATTTTTAACAGATATGCTAGATGAAGGTGATGGTGATCCCTGTGTTTATAAATGGTTAATGAGAAGAAACTGCCCTAGAGATGTGGAGACATGGTTGTTGTAAAAAAAAAAGAAGACTGTACGTACATATTATCTCTTCACATTTAATAAATTATACTTATCTCTTATTAGATTAAAATGATATATTTATTTCTTAATTTTTATACATAATAAAATAATATAAATATTTTGTTTATGTCATTTTAAGTAAAATAACAATCAACTTCTTTAGTTTAACTCACTCAAAAATTGAGTTTTTTTTTTATTTTTGTTTTTTTTTATTGAATTTTTTTAATATTTTAAACAATTTTTTATTTTTAGATACACGTAACCTAGATATACTTAAGTAAATTATTTTGCGATTTTTTAAAAATTCACCAAATAAATTTTTTAAAAATACAAAAATTCAATACATTATCTTTATTTTGTTGTATTCAATGGAATTTTTAAAAAAATTTACAAATTTTATACTTTTAAATATATCTAGATTATAAATTGATCTAATTTAGATATAATGGCAGAAATAAAGATGAAAAATTATATTTATATATAGAAATTTATACAAAAATATCATAAAAATATTATGATAGTGATATTGTTATAAATATAAATCATGTTTATAGATGTTTTGTTTTAAAGTGAAATGGATAATTCTATTTACACATCCTTACTTATCTTAGTATACACCATTTAATTAATTTATACCATATATAAATTAAAACTTTTAACTTTATCTCAATACACATCCATAATTTTCAGATAATACTAAACTACCCTTATCATCTCTAACAAATCCTAACCCTAGCCATTGTCAGCAACCACCGCCTCTCTCCGGCGCCGTTCCCTTCTCAGCCTCTCTGCACATGTTCCACTCTCGTTGTTCACTCATTCATCACCCGCCTTATTTTCTCTATTTTTCTCCTCTCATAAACGACGAAAAGCAGGAAAAGAAAAGAAAAGAAAATCCAAAAAGAAAATGAGAGAATAGAATCTCAATGCTCCTTCTTCCCTCTCTATCTGAGACATGCAGATCTCTGATACACACACACACACACACATATATCTGTTCATGTATATGCAATTGTAATCGATTTAATGGCTTCAATGGCAGTTACAACAGGGCAACCGACTACAACAGAGGTGTTTCCATAGCTCAAAACCCAACCTCCGGTTCTCGAGTACCACCCAACCGTAACAGAGTTCCAAGGTCCAATTGCTTACATTTTCAAGATTGAGAAAGAGGCCTTCCAAAGATGGAATCTGCAACATTGTTCCTCCCGTCCCGGCCCACGAAGAAGACCATAATTGCGAACCTCAATCGGTCTCTCAGGCTGAGGTCTACCATTCCGACCCCTAATTCAGCTCCCACATTCACAACTAGCAGCAACAGATTGGGTTCTTCCCTCGGAAGCATCGGTCAGTTCAAAAACCTATGTGGCAGAGCGGTGAGAACTATACTCTACCTCGCCGAGACTAAAGCAAAGGCTTTTGAGAAGGGTTACTTGAAGAAGACCAAGAAGGTTAGGGTTGACGCCGAAACCCTTATCGAAAGCAGAGAGTGGAACATGGTCGGAAATGGCGAAGGTTAGGGTTGAGTTACGAGGGAAAGGAGTGAGAAAGGAAGAGGTGTGTTGATAATTTGATTGAAGGATAGAAATGTAATAAAAAAAAATTCGAGAAAAGATGTGCACCGAAGTTAATCAAGTGTGTGGAAATAAAATTTCCTAAAAGTGCAAAATCATTTGCCCTTTCCCAACTGATAATGTGCTTGGAAAATTCTATTTCTACACACTATATCGTCTTTGTGCACATCATTTTTCACTTCACTCACTTGTAATTTAATTTTTAGGTATTTATCTCAATCTACACATTCCACATTCCAAATGTATCCATTTAATAAAAAAATATGTGCACACCCTTATCTTCTTCATCTTTCAAACTCTAACCCTAACCAGCAACTACTTCGTCGGCGACGACGCAGCACAACCGTTCCCACCTCCATTTCACTCTCAGTCGCCATCCCCACCTACAAATTCACCCAACGTACACACCAAATTTGAACCTCCATTGAAATTGTGTTTCAGATTTTGAAATTCCAATAAACTTCCATTGAAGGACCTCTATAAAAGACCTTTATTTTGAAATTTGTCATTGATTTTTTCTGTTTCTTGCAAAAAATTAATAAAAATACATTTTTCTGTTTCATTCGGAAGTACAATATCGAACTAATATGTAAGGTTCGGAAGTACATTGTCGAACCAATGTGTTCAGATGTTGAAGGTCGAACCAATATGTTTTGTTCGGATGTTGATGGTCAAACCAAATTCATTGGTTCGATGGTTGATTTCTGAATAGAGACGATTCTTTTGATATTGATAGTCCGAATGGTAAGAAAATGAGTCTTCTTTCCAGATCTAGGTTCCACAATGCCTACGATAGCGGAGAAGTTTGTTAATGAAGGTGGTGTGATGGTGAGCGACAAGATAAAGATATTACCATGTTTAAGGTTAGGGTTTAGAGATGGTGGGTGGTGGCGGGGTGGGCAATAATGGCTGGTAGTAGATAGTGGCTAGGGTTTTGATTGAAGGAGAAAGGGATATTTGGTAATTTCATTTTAGGACAAAATGTAATAAAAATTCATGAAGTGTGTTGATAGAGAGTAAATGGTGTGGAAATAGAATTTCCCGGTGAAAGGTCATTATTAAGCTATATCATTATACTTGAAAATTCTATATAAAATTTATATTTGTATATCATCACTCAATAAGAATATGTTTAATTAGAATTTAATGATAGAAAGTGATAAAATGTAATGATGATAAGAAGAAGAAATGGTAGGAAAAAGAGCAAGATGGTTTTTAAAAAAAATTTAAGATATGACATCAAAGAATTCATGAGGCAATTTATAATGAGATTACAAACCTCGAGGAAGAGAATGTAATTTTTCAAATGTGAGAGAAAAATCTAATAGAAAACTCGAGGGTGTCACGTAATTTACCCTTGTTTGATTAAGAAGAAAGGGTGGTAGTAGTTGGTAGGGTTGCAAATGAACCGACCTGCTCATGAACAAACTCGACTTCGACTCATTGGTGAGCCAAACTCGAGCTCAAATAATCTCAAATTGTCAAACTCTAGCCCATTTATCTTTATTTAAATTATATAACAAATATGTTAGTTATATATTAAATAATATATATATATATATAATAGTATAAATACATTATGTATATATTAAATAATATAAATAATATTTTTTAAAATTTATCGAGCCAAGCTCGAACTCAATAAACAAACTCGATAAGTAAGCGAACCGAGTTCGCTCGATAAAACTCGGCTCATCTCGTCTAGTTTGAAGCCCTAATAGTTGGAAGTGAAGGAAAGGCAAGAGTGAAAATATGATCAACAAAAAAAGGAAAAAAATAATTTTTAGCAACTAAGATATTTTGTCCTTAAAAATAATTTTGTTTATAAATTTCTATCTTTCAAATCTTAGGCCAAGTTTGAATACTCCCAAATAATCCAAAAAGCCAAAAGTTACTCAAAAATTAAAAAGTTAACACTATTTACTCAAAAGTCAACAATTACTTTGCACAACTCCAAATTTAAATTTTTCTCTAAAAACTAATTTTCACAATTTTTTATTACACATTTTTCTATAAAAAGTCAAAAAGTTAACCCAAACATCCATATTTTCAACCTCAATTTTTTTGTTCAAAAAGACAAAAAATACACTTATTTCCAAACAAGACCTTAGTTTATTATAGGGAGAACTGGAGAGATTCGGATGCATGTCACTTCATAATTGTTCAATAGTTTTAAAATATCAATTCAATATATTGACATGGTACTTTAACCAATAAAAACAATAATCAACAGGTAAGTAAAAAGCGATTTAACTCTCTTTAATCAGTTGGATAATAGACAATATTGATGTCACAATTGCAAGAAAAGTGAATCAAAACCCGTTGTCAATCTTTCTGAGCCTAGCCAAACCTAGTGAGACAAATTGACATGGTTTAGTTTTTCAAAAAAATTTTTTTTTTTCCCCTATGAAATGAAAACAAAAACAAAAACAAAAAAATAAAAATGATACCAAACAGGATCTCCTCTAGCTAACCAAATATGATATATATTTCAGTGTTGACTCCTTTGCAGAACATATTACCAGACAGTCCTCTCTCAAATGTACATTCTATGATTTCAAAACAAATACAGTGCAGATTCACAGAGGTAACCATCTCTTCAATTCTAGAATACATCACATATGCTTCTATTTTTACTACCCTTACCAAATAGTCATTTCTCAAAACTGCTCAAAAAAAAAAAAAAAAAAAAAAAAAAAATAGCGCTAGTGTACATTTAAAATAATAAAAGAGCACACAAACAAACTATATTGAACAAGTGGAACAAATTCCTTACTGTAGTTTTTCATCGAATGCAAGATCACGCTCGAACTACATCCAGGTGGGACTGCAATCATATTGCTGCTCTCACGGCTCCTCTAGCAGCCTCGTGTTTCATCTCTGCTGCTTTCCCACTGCCTCGGAAATACATGTATACTTGCTACACAATGACAGAAAACACGGAAAATAAACAAATCAGAAGAAAGTTATTTGTGCACCGTGCATGCAGAAATTATTCTCGTGTTTTCTGACTTAGAAAAGGTGAAATGAAAACTTTCAAAGAATCAGACCTGAATGACCCAGACACTGATCACTGATTCAAGGCAGAATAATCCAAATCCAATGAAGTAGAATATCTGAGTAGAAGGTAATCAATTTACGTATATTAAAAAATAATTTTAAAAAAAAAAGGAAGAAGAAAAAGAAGAAGATAAATGGTAATATATTGATGAAGCTTACCCCAACTAAAGCACTGTTACTTATGACATCTATAGCAGGCAGGATACCACTGTTCAAAAAGGGCCACACAAGCGAAATCATTAGCATCCACCAGTTTTAAAGAGAGTATACACTGTAACAGCATAATTTGATCCCTCATAAGCAATTTCACTAGACCCATGTTCGTTTGGATAGGTTGGATTAGATGAATTAGCATTTCTAGAACTGTTAGTCTTGAGATTATCAATCACTAATTCATGTATCATATCTTACATGTAGATTAATCCAAAATTTTGCAGAGGATTGACAAAATGTTATCAATTTTGTAATTTAGCCAACTAGTCCGAATCTTTCTTGAATCCCCATTTGGTATCCTACTAATTTTTTAGCCAACATGGGATTATTTATTTTGTTGAATTATTAATCTAATCCCAAGGCCATATCCTTCCAAACAAACATGATCTAGAGGAATTAACTGACACTGTATGACTATATAAACAACTAGAATTAGAATAAGGGGAACTATGTCAACATTATCCATCTTCAGCTAGCAATCACCGTGCAAGTGCAACTAAAATAAGGGGAACTAAGATATCCGTATTGTATTTGCTTCAAAATAATTGGGTTAATCAAGAAAGCCCTAATGACTACCAAAGAAACAGTGAAAGTATGACTTCAGATTAGACAAGTTAAAATTTAAGAGAGAAACTTACGTGAGAGATTTCCCTTTGAAAAATATAGGAGGAGCAACAGCACAAAAAATGCAGAAACCAATGTGAACCTGCATGCAATGGCAAAATTTTTTTTAAAAATAAATAAATAAATAATAAAATGAAGCATCTACCATATGATAAGTTAAAGTAGATATAGCAGATCCAAATCAGAATACAGGAAAGCTTACGATAGAAAAGGAAAAACCACCCAAAATTCATAGCACTTTCAGTCCTGTAAAAGGGTTTTGATGTTAACCAAAAGAATAATGCTGTTTAGGCATAGAAACAAACTCATGATGACATATGTGCAGGTCAGAACCACAGATGACTGCTGTAAAATAGATCCACGGCATGACAATGCTCCAATGTACTAATAATGCTAATCAAATCTTTGCAACTCTGGCTCTGTTTGGCTCACGAGGTGAGAAAGAAAAAGAAATTATTGTAATTTCTCACCTAGGTGAGAAAAGAAAATGATGATTGTAGTTTCTTACCATATTGTTTGGATGAACAATAAATAAAAGAGAAACCAAAATTGCTCTTTATAAAACTAAACAAAATTGTAAAGAATTTTGAATCTGACTCTTTATTGTATTTGGTGAGAAACAAAACTTGAGTTTTAAAGGATTTCTCTTGCTCATCTTTTCTCACCATTTCTCATCTCCTCAATCATCCAAGCAAGTGATGAAAGATCTCTTTCTCTCCGTTTATTTTCCTTTTTCACAAATACAACCAGGCCATTAGAATGTATTCAAAATCTTCCCGAAACAACATAACCATTCATGAATCCAAGTTAACCCAATCCAAGGTCCAGAATCCAGATAAACAATACATATACATTATTCACCCAAAAAAATACATATACATTGGTGAGGTTTCACCTCATCCAGATGGGATAAATATGCTCAACAATGGACTTACAAATGAAATTCCATGAAGAAATATAAAAATTAGTACCTAGAGGCGATAGAGTGGACGATACCACAACACATATGCCAATGGAACCCCTGCTATGAAGTATATAACAGAAAGAAACCAGATTTGTACACCTACAGCAAGACAAATAGAATCAAGTTTAGGAGACCAAATCATATAGTTATAGAAAAATGTATTAGCATAGAAAACAAAGGTCGAGGAGAGAACAAATTATTTCATACTAACCTGCCCCTTTAATCCATGCCGCAGTAACAGCTACAATATTCCATAGAAGACACGCAAACAATCCTGCATCCATCAGCATTTATACACAATCAATGTGGTCAGTCCTCACTGACTCATTAAAGAAGCTTTAGATGCACAAAGAGGAATAGAATCATCACAGCATGCATAACAATCAGCCAAATTATCTTATAAACACAAGACTGTACTCCAAGATGGCCTAATTTCTGGGGAGCTTCTATTTACACACCCAAAATACCCTTTTTACACATCTCCCTCTCACACACTTTTTACACACTCTTTCATTAAGTGTGTGTGGAGAGAGGGTTTGGTGTGTGTGAATAGAAGCCCCCTAATTTCTGTTACTGATATCATGAATAAGAAATGTAATTCCCTTATCAAACCCACTGACTATTCCAACACAATAATGTTTGACTGAATGGAAATTTGAATATTCTAGGGCATAAAATGAAAACATGCCTCAAATGATCATCAATCATTCAAAGAACAAGAAATTGTCACAAAAGTTCACCAAATTAACCTATTTTTGCAATCCAATGTTTACTTGTACAAAAATTTGCATGCAACAAAGTTCTGACATATAATAACTGATAAAAATATAAAGCTGCCACAAAAACAATCTAAGGTTGACATACCCAACAATGTTGTGAATGCCACATACTGCAATCTTTGTAGATGAATGGGTATTTCGCTTGCAATATCATGATGGATGATTGGGAAAAATGGCGGCCAATTTTTCTCCTCAAGAACAATACCAGCTGCAAAAATAAATAAATAAATAAATAAATAAAATTAAAAAAATCTACTTATAAGACAAAATGAAGGTTGTGCAGAAGAAGGGATCCTAACAATGGTCAGAAATATTAACAAGAAACTACCATATAAATTAAACTGAAACTGAGTCTCCACATCTCATGTAACAGTAAACACACTGGACAATAAGATTCTTATGGAGGTGTAAATGCCACAATAACTTGACCTTAATATATGACAAACAAAATGTAGAAAGAAGGGACAAAGAATGGGAGAGAAATGTAAAGCACCTCGTTGCTGCCTCTTCTTTCCGTTTTACTTCCTGCATAGCCCAACAAAACAACGATAAGGATAGAATTTATCTGATAAGCAATGAAACTTCTTAATATGCATAAATAATTTATATAACAAGGACAATAAAATAGTTTCCATAAATTCCAAAACCCATGACACCATTCAATTTATCATGAGGTTATTGGCTTGGTACTACATATCACTCTCAGACTTCAAACTTGTCTCTACTTCCCTCTTACAAAGGAAATATACGAGAATTTTAATACAAAAGCATACTACAGACACCAAATAAAAAGGACAAAAAAAACAACAACAACAACAACAAACGCGCTACTAACATGGCACAAGTGAATGCCAGTTAAACATTTCTATCGTGTGAAAAATGGGAAAGCAAGAAAGAAAGAAGAAGAAGAAGAAGAAGAAGAAGAATACGAATACGAAAAATTCCATAAAACATATCTGATCGTGTTAAGTTAAATATTAACTCATGAAAACATCGGATAAGTGATGACATTTTTTACTAAAGAAAAACTGCTTCAAAGAATATATGCAACAATGGTTAGGTTTCCCACAATCTTGCCTGACAAGCCTGATCTTCTACGATACCATGCATGGTTAACCATTACTCAATGGCAACAATCACAAAACAGCATCACCAATTATAGTGCTAGAATACTGAAAGGAAAAAAATGGCAACCCATGCAGAAAAAGGAGGAAACAAACAGCGGAACAAAGTAGGTCTGTATCCCTAATGTAAGTGTTTAGTATATTCACAAAGTTTAGATTTCCATCAGAAGTACCTGCTCCCTCCTCCTCAATTCAGCCTCCTTAGCTTGTAGCTCCTTCTCTTTCTTTTTCAAAAGCTAAATTTTAAAAATATTTCAATCAGAAAAATAAAAGAAATCATGTGAAGAAATACAGACCCCTTATGCATACTTTGTGCCCCACCAATTTCAAAAATTGCACTTACCGCAGCTTTATCAACAGGAATGTCAACTGGGGCATTGTGATCATAGTTGAAATCTGCAGGTTCAGGAGCAAGAGGAGAAAGCCTCGAGGTTGGATTCTGGAAATCAGAGCACGAGAACAAAAAATATAAGAGGTCCAACTAGAGAGGAACATATGCAAGTCGTAAGAAACCAAACCATTCAATGTTCAGACAAATGCATTGTGGTGTATATTAATAGATGTGAAGAACATATAGTCATCCAACATGCATAAACACTCCATTGAAATAATTATAGCAAAGCAGTATGTCAACGAAAAAAACTAGCCACATTGGATTAAAAAATTGCATAGCTGCTGGAATTTATGACAATATGTAACAAGGTATACTAGTATGCCACATAGCTACTCAAACACGCCTGATTTGGAAGTTTGTTGTGTAACATTATAAAGAAATAAACGCGTGTAAACCTCAGCAAGTTGGATTTCAAAAAAGCCTCATGGACTGAACTGACCTTTGTAATAGATTATAACCATCAAGAAAGCAGGAATGGCAGAGAAACAGACGTGTTTTCTAGACATTTTTCAAGGAAAGGCCCCTTCCCTTAATACCATGATTAGTGAAAAGAAAGAAATTTATATTGAAAAAAAAAAATGTCAATACATACACACAAACACACATTATATGTTAAAGTCATCACAGGAAAAAATGATATGACTATTGCCTCCTGGACTGAAGTTTCATGATAGTAATAGCAGGAATAGGAATTAAATCAAGTGTCCTCGTATAAGTATATTTAGCCAATATAAGAGAAAGGATCTAACTAAAATTGCACAGTCATTCAAGATCTACAGACTTCCCTCTACTCAAAGAAAAACTGACTTATAAAAGCTCACAAAAATAGCAAACTATTCTACTCATACTGATCTGAAAAGCAATACCATAAATAAAGAGCAACCAACAGGTAACGCATCTGTATTTCATTTCATGACATATAAAAAAAAAGGACAATTTAACTTACATAGAATGCACCTCCACCATATTTTGACTGGCCTGATGCTTTACCCTGGCTGCTTGATCCTGTTTGTAAATAACAAGGGAAGTTGAATGAGTGTATTTACAGGTAGTAAAACAACATTAAAAGAAATTGAGGTGAAGTATCTACATATATATGTATACCAAACTTTGAGTAGTAATCAATATTAAAGAGGACGAAAAACTATATCCTATATATATGCGGCTGCTATATTTCACCTCCTATATGTTCCCTTTGTGCCATGGTGGACCCATTATTTTTTAAATGAATAGGTTTCTCTCGGATTGGAAGTGCTGTTGGGCTCATGGGCCCATCACGGTGGTTGGGTCCACTTTAAGGATGTGAACCATTCATTTTGTTCAATTATCCATAAAAAATAAAATAAAATAAAAAACAGTTTGAATCATAACCCATGATTTTATCAAATTTGTCTGTAAAAAAATAGCTGATCTATTTTTAAACTTATCTTTGTCATTCACTTTTTGTAAACGAATATCATCAAAATATGTACATATGTTTATCCTGATTAATCTGGTCTTTTCATAAACAATCTACAAACATAATCCAAACAAAATGAATGATTTACATTATGAAAGTTGCATTCATAGCATGTCCTACAAAGCCCAACAGCACAGCGGACTAGAGAGAAACAAACCCTTTTTAAAATATGGTAGGTCCTACATCTAAAATAAAACTGCTAAATACATACGATCTATGTTACACGGACTCTTCAAAATAGATCAAATACCCGTGTCGGACACCCGACACTCGGACAAGGATATGGGATATGAGTCGGATACTTTTCAACGGATACTTCTTATATAATTGTATATAACACAATTATCATATGTGCATATTATTGTTTAATTACTATAAATGTCATTTTGACACTATAAGTTACATATAGTACCATTTTATCTCACATATTAGATTAAAAATATAAAAATATGATATTTTTTTGCTAAATCCGCGTACCCTTAAATTTAAGATTTAATGAGTCCGACCTCTAGATACATACCCGCACCCGAGTTCATGTAACATAGCATACGATGACAAATATCTGAAAGATGTGCAAACAAATGAATCACAATTTTATCTTGTACTAATTTTTTTTTTTTTTGATAACTCGGTATCCGGATCATTGTACCGACATCTCTGAAGGACCAATTGGGGTCCCAATTAAAGCCAAGTCAAAAGCCCCGTATGAACTGATCCCAAGAAATTATTTACACATAGGAGATTTCAAACCTGAAACCTTAGAAGCACACTCCCAAGTCCTAAGCCGAAACAAGTATTCAACCAAAATAAGTGCATCATTTAATAAGGCTTGTTAGTGTATTATGAATCCAATCCAAGCAACTTGTTTGCAATTAAACTATTAAAATCCTAATACAAATAAAATAATTCTAAAACCTTTTGTAACAAATCATTCAAAACCAAAATAATCGATTAGAATCAAACAAGCAAATGCATCTAACAAACTTGCCAACTACAATACAAACAATCAACAAGAGGTCGCCAAAACTGACAGATCATACATATAAGCAACTAGCAATAATTACACAAATAAGCCGAAACAGAGTTAAATCAACACAAAAAATACTAACAATTTTAAAAGCTACACCGATCATGTAGTCAAACAAATTGACCAAGCATCTTCTGAGCTAAAACCCATTTCTCAGAACCTAAATTGTAAATCAGTTATTCCTTCCTATATATTTAACATAAAAATGTAGAGAGAGAGAGAGAGAGAGAGAGAGAGAGAGAGCAGAGGAGGTAAGGAGCTTACAGAAAAGGGATTAACTTCTTCTTCTTCTTCGGCGAACGGATTGCGATCGAAACGGCCAGCCATTTGTGAGAGGTTCAGTGCAGAAAGAAACCAATTTGAGAGAGAGAGAGAGAGCAAAAATTCAAAGCTATGAAAAATATACAAATAGTGAAAGTTGAAGGAAAGCTACGCAGAGAGTGACGAATTGTCTTCGGTCAGCCAATGCGTGTTGAAAATTGTTTTTTTTAATATTTTATTTTTGACTTTTTATTTTTGGTGATTTTTTTTATAAATATTTTTTATTTTTTAAATTCAAAAATCATATAGATATATATACTTAAAAATTAAAATATTTTGTGATTTGTTTATTAAAAAATATTGCTGAAAATAAAAGCCACCAAATGTGCTCTTTTTGGCCTATAATAATCTTTTTCTCTCTCAAATCTTTCACAAATGTTTTACTTTTTAAGGTTCATCTAAATTAGTTGTATTAAAAAGTACAGAAATAATTTAATTAAAATATAGAATAATAATGAAGACAAAAATAAAAATAAATAAGTAATTCAAAAGATATTCCGATAAATACCTATATGTACACCATTTTCTTCAACCTCAATAACGTATATTATCTTCTTCTCTCCTTTTTTTTCATTATTAATTGTTTCTTTGACTTTAATAATTTATATGAAATTGGTTAGGTTCAAAAATACAATTTATTTTCTTTCATGCTTAGTCAGAAAATTCAATAAAAAAAACACACACACACACACAACCCCACACACACACACACACACACAACTTTATTCAAAATATTAAACTTGACAGGTTAAAAGAGGACTTTTTTTAGGTGTGCAAGGCACATGGTATGCAACCTATTTACGCCTTTCTGTTTGCCTTCTGTTTTATGTTTACACCTTACACTTACACTATTTGTGTTGGTTGCATATGGTGTGCAACTTTAAGGGTTACACACCATAACAGGACCCGTTAAAAGAAAGGTAAAGACTATGTACACATCCCTCAAAGTAGGGATGGAACTAGGCCATGTTTGTTTGGCTACAATGGATAGAGAGGACTAAAATTATGGTAAAATTGAGTGATGAGATTATTAATGTGGTGATATTAGATTCGAGATGTAAAATAAACAATGTTTGTTTATACACCACCGGATTAGCAATATCATAGATAGTATTAATATATAAAATTAGTATTTTTGAATTTTTAATATTTTTAATTTTATAATTATTTCTTTTCCAAAAAATATAATTTTTACTTAAAAATCATTTAAAAATTCACTAATCTCTACATTCAATTTCTAATCACAACCCTCCTATACCTTTGTTAGTCCTGCCACATGAGGAGATTACTAGTTAAAGGGGATAATTAATCTCCTTACTCATGTCTCTAACCAAACACTCTTTAAGTGGGTCTTACGGACTATTAGTCCAATCCCTTTCTTAAAAAGCCAAACAAACGTGACCTAGGAGAAGACCATGGCCTCCTGTTTCTATAAAAAATTATATTTATCATAACACTTTTAAAATATATATCTTATTTTATAAATAAAATAGCCTCTTGTTATAAAAGATAAATATCTCATTTTTCTAACATCTTCCATTATCTTTTTATTTTGTACCCAAAAATTTTTTTTATTCTAATAGAAATTAATTCTATGGTATTTGAATTTTTTTATATTTATATATATATATAGTTTATATATCATATTATATATATATATATATATGTTCGTATATATGATGATAAAAATTTATTTGTCTTTAGCCCCTCTGATGATAAAATTCTGGGTTGTCTCTGCCTCAAAGGATGTGTACCATATGCACTTATAACTTTATACTTTTTGAGTTATTACTTTAAAAAAAAAATTAAAAATAAAATAAAATAAAAGGTTATAACCAAACGCTACATACATAATCAAAAATCTCATAAGTTATTACTAAAATAAAGAAGAAAAATTATTTAAAACTAAAAAAGAAAATGACATAATTATGAATGTATATATCATAGTAGAATTTTTCAAAAAGAAAAAGAATTTGAAAATGGCATTAGAATTTGTTTCATGTGATGATGGACACACATGACAAAAATATTAACGGTGTGTTTGGTTTGTATTTTGAAATCATTTTTTGAGAAGAAAAAAATCCTCGTGCATGCATGGGTCAACCCTCATTCCCCAAAGCTCATAATAGTTAATTAATTAGCTAATTAATTGTGCATTGTAATTAGCTAGTTAGTTTTTGTATTAAATTAATTAGTTAAACTAGTTAGTTATATGTTGTATTTAATTAATTAAGTAAAGTAGTTAGTTAATTGTGGTGTTGTAATAATTATCTAGCATAGTTAATTTATTTCATTCGCATTGTAATAATTAGTCAAGGCCCCGTTTGTTTGGAGAGTTAAAGAGAGAATTGGGATTAGTAGTAAGGTGGGAGCCACTAATACTGTGTTTGTTTTGAGAGATGCGGAGGGGATTGATAGTGAGTTCCGGATTAGGATGGACCTCCCATGGGATCTGGATAGCCTCAAACACCCATTCAAACATTAGAAAATAGTCTAAGAAGAAATTTTATTTTTTATTTATTTTTATTTTATTTTTTACATATTCGGCATTTTTTTTTTTTTGAACATTAATATTTAATTTTTTATATTTTTTGTTAAGTAAAAATCATCATTTTATTTGTTTTTTTTTTTGTTAAACTTTTTATTTTATTTTTTTTTTTTAATTTTTTACATGTTGGGCATTTTTTTTGAAACATTGATGTTTAATATTTTTGTATTTTTTTATTGTTTTATTATTTTATATTTATTTTATATAAAACAAATTAACAATCCCTACACTAACAACTATCATCAAAACAAACACAAAGTTTTACTTAATCCTCTTACTATCAATTCCTCACTAAACAATCCTCACTATTAATCTCCTCACTATCAATCCCTCCATTCTATATTAAAACAAACGGGCCTAAGTAACTTAGCTAGCTCATTCATTTGGACTCTCTTGCGTGAGAGTAAATTTATAATAACGTATATGTCTTCCAACCTCACGTCTTTTTACCTTTTATTTATCTACTTATGATGGATAGAATAAAGCATCACGTTTCATTTAGCATGTTCCATGTATAAAGCACCCATTTGTTTTGCATACATGAGGTTCGACTCATCATTCTAACTAGGCATTGTAGTTTACATACTTTGTTGAAAACGTGCTCAAAACTACATGCTATCAAATTGTTTCATATTAATAGCCAAGTTAAATTGCATATCACATGTGTGGCATTAGGCATCTTGCATTAGTTAAGATCATGCATTTTTCTAACTATTTTTTCTCTTTGCTCGCCTCAGAATTAGGGTAGCTTTATCTGCTTTAGCATATTGCATGAGTGTGAGTATTGCCATGTTAAGCATGATTACCATGAGGCTAAGTGCTCAAATGCTATATCTACTTGAATGCTTATGGATGAAGGCTAATTGCTTGAATTAGAATAATTTGAGTAATATACACATGAGATCACTTTTTCAAGTGGCACATATTCAAAACCGTTTTGAAAAATAAACATGAAATCAAATGTTTCAATTTTTGCAAATTAGTTTATATTTGTGTGCAACACATAGTAATGCTAGTCTAATAATCGAATAAGAACATATAATGTATAAGAATCACATAAATTATTAGTAGAGGCCGATCTTTTGATCGGACAAGTTGGGTGCTCAATTCATGACCTCCTCTCGTACCTAAGTTCCCAAACCGAGACACTTTGGTGATGACGGATAAGTGGCTTTTAGCATGAGTCTCGGGTTTCCTAAATTTAAATTTAGGTGGTAACTTTGTATCTAGCAAAGCAAATAATTTTTGGCATTTTGATTCAAAATCGATTTTTCAAAAGATTTGCGATTTGGACTCTTTGGTATTTATCTATTTCACATTGCACTTGTAAGATTAGATTCTAACCATGAGAGTCCAAATTTGGGGTTAGTCGTCTCCGAAAGGAGTACGAAAAGTCAAGCCACACTTTGAATCCTCAGTTTGTGACAAGTTTGGTGATCCCACAATTCAGGTAGGAATTTCATAATGGTGATAAAAATGAAGAAAGATGGGTGCTCGTTGAATTTTTTAGCTTTATTTTTTTGCTTTCATTCGGGTAAAAGTTTGATAGTAGTGATCCCACAGTTTATTTTTTTCTTTCATTTTTTTTTTTTTTTTTTGTTGCTATGGTTTCATGAATTGCATATGGCAATATTTCTTATATTCTACTATTCAGTACATGATCTTTTATATATGTTTGTTACGAGTAGTGCACTAATTATCCTACTTTCTACATTTAATATTATTACATATATTTCCTTTATTATTTTATACTTTGTGGTTTAGATGTCGTGGTCAAGCCAAAATGGAGGGCATGGCAACAATTTGTATGACCGTATAGTGACGACGAAGATGATCTAATGGACTACCACATGCTTTGCCAACTAACGATTCACAATCCTACAAAACAACCACAACACAATTGTCCATACACCGGTAATCAATACGTACAATTTTTACCGAGTGAAAATCCAAAATCAATACATAATCAATTGCGTATGGAAGGCATGAGATTTATGGAATTGGTTAAAGAGATTGTGCTTAGAAATGTATTAGATTGGTCTAACATGAGATTGTCATTGGAACAGTCGTTGGCTATGTTGTTATCTATTTGTGGTCAAAGTTCACGCACAAGAAATGCTGGAGATCGATTTCAGCACTCAAATAAGACTATTCATCAGCATTTCGTAATTATGATGCGAGCGCTTGGAAATCTTGGGCCATTTATAATCCAACCGCCAAACATGGTTGTAATCTCTCCTGAAATTCGATATGACAAGCGCTACTGGCCATGGTTTAAGGTAACATACATAACACTTCATTTGAACTTTTTTTTAATGGATAGAAGATTATAGTTAATTTTTTATTTTTTTTCTTAAAAGCATTCAATTTGTTAATGATGTAGGATTGTATAGGTGCCATAGATGGCACACATATTGTTGTTGTGGCACAAGAAGGTGACCAAATACCATATCGATGTAGAAAAGTCAATACTACTCAAAATATTGTAATGACCCAAAATATTTTTTTAAATAGTCAGTGCATAAATTAATTAAGTAATATTTGGATTGGAGTGCTATGTACAGTTATGTGCAAAAACGGTTCAATTTTGTAATAATTTTTTTTTAAATATAATTTTTTATCTCAGAAATTATGAAAATTCTTATTATGTTGTTCTTATAAGAGTCTAGCATGTTGGATAAAAATTTTGGAATTTAATGGTGTGCATTTATTTTAGGGCAAATTACACAAATAGTCCCTATAGTTTGGGGCTTGTGTCACTTTGGTCCCTGATTTTTCAATTGTGACACATTTGACCCTGAATTTTGAATCTTGTTCCAAATAAGGACAATTGAAGATATCATTAAAATTTTCAAGGGTAAAATTGTTAATTTGATAAAATATAAACTAATTTGACAAAAATAAATGTCAAACAAATATTTTTGAATTTTTAAAAATTATTTCTACCTACTAAAAATAAAATTATGTAAAACTAATAAATCTTTAAACATTTATTTTTTTTACCAAATTAATTTTTTATGTGTTTAGATAATGATCATGTAAAATTAATTTTAAAAATTAATCATGTAATTTTATTAATTTTACATAATTTTATCATTGGTGGATAAAAATAATTTAAAAATTAAAATATTTTTGACATTTATTTTGCCAAATTAGTTTATATTTTATCAAATTGACAATTTTACCCTTGAAAATCTAATGATATTTTCAATTGTTCTTATTTAGAACAAGATTCAAAATTTATGGTCAAATGTGTCACAATTAAAAAGTCGAGGACTAAAGTGATACAAGTCCCAAACTATAGGACTATTAGTGTAATTAATCCTTTATTTTATGAGAATTTGCATCGATTGGCGTTCAGTTTAATTTATAGCAGAATTTGAAATTTGAGTTTTGGGTGTTTGGACCATGATTTGAGATAAATTTGTTGGGCCTATTTTGGTATATAATTGGACCATGTTTGGCTTATGGGTGAGACCTATGACTTAGATTTAATTTAAATTAAGTTTATTTAATGACTCATGTTTAGCTATTTGGTCATTTTTAATTATATGATTGGTAGTAACCATTTTGAGATCTGTTTTTTTTTATTATATAGGATAATAATAAACTTTTGATAGTTCATTTAATGGTATGTACCATATGGTGAAAAATTATATATTTTTATAGTGAACAAAATGGATGTACATTTCTTAGTGAGCAAAATATTATATTTTATGATGTACAAAAAATTATATTTTGTGATGAGAAAATTTATGTCATTTTATAACTTATATTATAAAATTCGAGGTATTATTATAAAAATTAAATTATTTTTTGAAATAAAACCCATTCTTGGAAAGACAACCCACCTAGGTTATCTCCACGCCCTCCCTCCATTGTCCCTTCTTTCTTTTCCTTACCTTTTCTTTCCATTTGTTTTGTTTGAATTGGCAGAGAGCTCAGCGCTCTCTCTCTCCCTCTCTCTGTCTCTCTCTCTATTTTTCCTCCATTATTGGCTTAAGCTTTAAGCTTAGAGTGAGTCTTTAGAGTGAGATTTTGTAAAAGTTACGTAAATGAAAGTTGGAGAACTTCGTCGTGATCTTCGCAATGGTGGTCTCGGATTCATGATTGGGCGAGCTTTGCATTTTCAGATTTGTTCCTCTTCATTATTTGAGGGAGGGACTCTTTTCATATTATTACATTAAAGCTATGTTTGGATTATTTTGAGAAAATATGTATTCATATGAGACATTACATATATTTTTTTTTAGATTTTTGTTTGGTAATTTTTAGAAGAAAAATTATGTTGAAATGTTTAGAAGATTGGTATTTTAAGATTGATTTGGAAAAATCACATTGTGTTAATAATTTTGTTTGCTAAAAATCCGAAAATTAGATTTTTATAAATTTATGGATTGTATTCACATCATATTATGATTATATGATTTATTTTGAGAAATATAAAGTTGAAATATTTTTCATCTTTAATTTTTTTTGAAATTTATTTTTGTGCAAAATAAATTGATATTGAGTAATATTGTGTAAATTGTGAAATTAGAATTATAGAGTGAGTTTAGAATTAAAGACTCTAAAAGTGTTATATTCATGATGTTTTGGGAATGTTGATTTATTAATTTTAGAAAAATTGTGAAATTGTTATTTGTAGAGATTTGAGAAAATTGGCTAGGCATGAAATGTGGGTGTAACTGAGTGATGAGACACGTGAAGTTATGTTTGGTATTATTAATTTGGAAGAGGGTGAACATAATGGACTTACGAAATTAATGAATTAAATTAGTTTGGGTAATATTTAAAATCCTTCGTAATTAAAGGGGTGTTATTGGGTTAAATTCCTAACTTTTAATATTATGAGATTAAAAGTGATGATGTTGACTAAGTATGAGATTTGGAGAAAATAAGTGAGATGAAATTGTTTGATGTGAAACAAAGTTGAACTAAGATTATTAGTTAAGTTGAGGTGATTTAGTATTGGGTTCTTAGTTTACTAGTTGAGTAATATTATAATAATAATTTTGTACTCCAAAATTCTTATGAAATATTTGAATTGTTTTGGCGGATTTGGACAAGAAAAGAAAAGTATATGATTTTCGCTCGTTTGGAGAAAATGGATGAATTGAATTAAAATAAGAATGATTTATCAAAACTTTTAGTTATTTATTATTTTCCTTGGTTTAATTTGATGGGATTTGAGAGGGTAATTTGTATAGTCAAATTGGACCGAGCTAGAAGCATTGTTTACAAAAATTAGGCCGCACTAAGAGCTAACTATGGGCGATGAAGTTGATAGCTCGATCTTGGGCGGTGGTCATTTGTGACACCGAGGCTTGGAAGTTACGTAGCAAACCGAGGTAACATCAATTTAGGCGAGCTATGTATGGCTTCGGCAGGTGCCATTTGATAGATCGACTTCAATCACAGTCCGAATAGCGGGGACGAGATAAGGCATCTCGATCAGGAATGTATATCGAGCATGAGGGAGTGGCCATCTCACTTGGCTTGCAGTGATGAGGGTGTTTTAGGGGTAATCATTATTCTTGGGTTTGAGACTCCTAGGAGGACTCTGCTAAGGAGAGTAGAGTCCTACTAGGATTGTGCAAAACCATCTCACTTGGTTGGTAGTGAGTAGGGTGTGTGATTCCTAGGAAGACTCTTATAAGGAAAGTTAGAATCCTACTAGGATTATGCTAGGCAGAGTCTATAAAAGCTCATAGCAGGACCTATATACAGGTATCACAATTCTTACTCTAAAATACATAGAGCTTATTGTCTATTGTCTAGTTACTGACTTAGGCATCGGAGGGGTTTCCGGCGCACACCCGCCGACTAGCTCACATTTGTGTTTTCAGGAAGTAAAGCGACAACGTTTGGAAGAACGCAAACTTGGTCAACAGGATCATACGAGAAGAATTATTTCGTGCTCGTACAATTGGCGCCGTCTGTGGGAATTGCAATTACAAAGAACGAACCTCTTGATTAAGTTTTCTTTCAATTGATTTCAATGGTGCACAATGAAGACTTGCCACACTCTGCCATTGATGGGAAAACCCTGGAGGGGGGAAAAAGGCGCGAAGGCTTACCTTTTATCCTGCCTATGGTAGAGTTAGATCCCCAACGACGAAACCTGAGAAGGGATACCCGTGAAAGACAGGGCTCCAGTCCTCGTCGCTCTCAAAGCCCCGAAGGCGGCGGAGGTTGGATCCTCGGGTTCGAAGATCACATAAGGGAGCAAGACGAATTGACACGGAGGATGGCGGCAGACATGGAGACAATGAAGCGCCAGATAAAAGGCAAAATGGTGGAAACAGAAGAAGGGCGCAATGGTAACACACGCTCTTACTACTTAGAAGATCATGACAGACAAGTCACACCGTCACAAGCTAAAAGTAGAAGCCTCAGGACAGACGATACACAATCAAGGACTTCTAGGACTCGTTACTCTAGGTCTGAGAGAATAAGGACTGAAAGGTCTTACACGGAGAGAATCAGTTATCGGCCCTCGCATTCGCACCAAACGACATCTAGGCACACAGTTGCCTAGGGTCGTGAACTGGATAGTGCTTGAGAGGAGGGCTCGAAGAAGAAGACACTCAAGCTCGCGACCCCATGAGTCTCGCACTATAGCGGTTGGCTTCTAGAACACATGGGAGTGTCGAGGTTGGAATTTCAAAGCCACGCCTTGCCTATGAACCAGTAGACAAAGTGTTAGCAAGGTTGCGAGCTCACCGTTTGTTCCGGTGATAGAGAACTCACCATTACCCTTACTTCCACCAGCCCAAATTCACTACTTATGAGGGGAAGTCGGACCCCTATATGCACTTAAGCCACTTTCGCCAGGTTATGGCCGTGTATCAGTGAAACGAGGCTCTAATGTGTATCATGTTTCCTTCCAGCCTTAGTGACCTGGGTTTAACGTGGTTTGAAAGGTTGCTAGAAGGTAGCATAGCTTCATGGGCGCAGCTAGCAGAGGCATTTGTGACCAAATTCAGAACGAACACCAAGACGCCAGTGGAGATTGACCAACTTCTCTCCATCAACATGGGCGAGAAGGAAATGTTGAAGCCTTACAATAATAGGTATTGGGAGACCTTCAACTAAGTAACAGATTGTCCTATCAACCTAGCTATTGCACAGTACAAATGAGGTTTGCCGGCTAATAATAAATTGAGGGATTTAATGACAATGACGCCGCCTTTTACTATGGAAACCCTGATGGAGAGAGTACACCAACACATCTTAGTAGAGGAAGATGTGATGCGCACCCAGGAAGAGTCCGATACAAACAGCGATGTCGGATAAAACACTTTCGAAAAAGTTAGCACGGTCGACAAGAATGACCAACTAAATAAAAAATCTTTGCCCAACTGGGGGCAAAGTGAGTTAGCAGGTTTGACCAACTCTTTCTAACAAGTCTTTGCCCGACTGGGGGGCAATAAAAAAGGTTGGCAGGTTTGACCAACACTTTTTCATTCTTTAGCCGAGATAAGGATCTAGGCTTCAAAAGGTTTGACCAACATCTAGTCCATCAGCCGAGATCAGGATCTAGGCTGACGAAAGTTTGGCAGGTTAGGCCAAACATATCCTATTCTTCAGCCAAGATAAGGATCAAGGCTGAAGAAGGTTAGCAGGTTTGACCAACATCTAGTCCATCAGCCGAGATAAGGATCTAGGCTGACAGAAGTTTGGCAAGTTTGGCCAAACATATCCTGTTCTTCAGCCGAGATAAGGATCAAGACTGAAGAAGGTTAGCAGGTTTGACCAACATTTTTCATTCTTCAGCCGAAATAAGGGTCTAGGCTCAAGAAGGTTGGCAGGTTTGACCAACATTTTTTCTTCTTTAGTCAAGATAAGAATATAAGCTTCAGAAGGCTGGCAAGTTTGACTAACAAAATTTTGAACTCTTTGGCCGGGATGATAGTTACCTCGGCCAAAGCAGGTTAGCAGGTTTGACCAACAAATTTTTGAATTCTTTGACCGAGATGGTTATCTCGGCCAAAGTAGGTTGGCAGGGTTAGTGTAAACCGAGTTAGTCTACTCAGCGAGACACAGAAAGAACAACACGCCGTACGATTACAAACTCGAAGGATATATACGTTAAAGGCAAAAAAATAGGGCTATTCAAATTTTTGGCATGGCCAATAACAGAGAACGGGGCTAATAGGGCACGCCACAGCCATGGGGTAAGGTCATATCAGACATGGCAGATTAGTGGAATGACGTGCTAAGCAACTGACAAGACTTGTTGGGACTGAACGAGTTGTGAGACTGAACAACTTCTCTAGTTCGGCAGAGTTGAGCGGTTTTAGCTTGGCTAGAGAAAAGTAATCTCAATCATGCTTCGCAGATGGAATTAAGGGGCAACTGAGAGGGTAATTTGTATAGCCAAATTTGGCCGAGCTAGGAAACATTGTTTACGAAAATTAGGCACACTAAAAGCAGGCTATGGGCGGAATAGTGGTGATAGCTCAATCTTGGACGGAAATTTGTGACACCGAGGCTTGGACCTAGCTATTTAAAGGAAGTTCTGTAAGCAAACCGAGGTAACATCAATAACAAAGCCAAGCTATCTGTTCCATTTGATAGATCGGCTTCTGATCACACGGTCCGACTGGCAAGGGAACGAGATAAGGCAGCAGAATCAGGAATGTATAGCCGAGCATGAGGAAGTCGCCATCTCACTTGGCTTGCAGTGATGAGGGTGTTTTAGGTATAATCATTATCCTTGGGCTTGAGACTCCTAGGAGGACTCTGCTAAGGAGAGTAGAGTCATACTAGGATTGTGCAAAACCATCTCACTTGGTTGATAGTGAGTAGGAGTGTGACTCCTAGGAGGACCCTGCTAAGGAGAGTAGAGTCCTACTAGAATTGTGCAAAACCATCTCACTTGGTTGGTAGTGAGTAGGGTGTGTGATTCCTATAAGAACTCTTATAAGGAGAGTTGGAATCCTACTATGATTGTGCTAGGCAGAGTCTATAAAAGCTCATAGCAGGACCTATGTACAGGTATCACAATTCTTACTCTATAATACAGAGTTTATTATTTATTGTCTAGTTCTTGACTTAGGCATCGGAGGGTTTCAAGCACTTTACCAACTAGCTCACATTTGTGTTTTCAGGAAGTAAAGCGACGACGTTTGAAGGAGCGCAAACTTGATCAACAGGATCATACGAGAAGAATTATTTTGTGCTCGTACAAGATTGATGTTGATAGTTAGAAAGTGAACACTTGTGTTATATTTTATAATTATAGTCAAGAGAAAATTTTGATGTAATTGATTAAGTGTTGGAATATTCACTTATGCTTATTAAGAATTATGATTGAACTTGAAGGTCCCGAGATTTCACTTGCATGAGAAAATATAAATTTGATTCTATTTAATGTTTGGGATGGGGATGAGTTTTGAAAAAATTATAATTACATTTTATTGATAAAGTATGTGAGTTAGAAATAGATGAAACCTTGAACCCATTTTGGTGTTATATGTTGTTGCTATTGATGAACCTACTGTTTAAGAGTTTTGGTTTTGGTAATCAGTAGAGGATTACCATGTTGGTATTTAAATGAGAAGACCCTTGGAAAGATAAGAAAATATTTGATCTTGGAAGTTTGTTGTGTATAAAGAATATTGTTGAATTGTCTTAAAAAGGATATTGTTGAATTGTCTTGAAAAGACCAAGTTGGAAGTTATTGATTTACATGTGGTAAATACATAAACATTGACATTATTATATTATCTCTTGGGATTGTATCATGGTATTACATCGATAGAGATATGGAATTTGATCGCAATGGAGCATTGTGTGGTGGATTTGAAATTAGAACTATTTTAATGCATTGTTATATATTGCATTGTCATTCCATTTTATTTTATCATGGATTTTGAATTGCAATTGAAAACTATTGTTTTGAGAAGGGAATTGTTTTTGGTGAAACAAGACCATTTTGATTTACTTTGGGTAAATACGTTGGTAAGTCCAGATAGGGGATGTAGTTTGATGCTGGTTAAGTTGGCTTGAGTATCCAGGGTGAAAGACCGAAAACACGAGCAGAGGACGTACCACGTGCCTTCGGGTTAGAGACCGGTAAAGTGGGGATTTGGTAGTGCTTGATATGCCTACTTACAGACACCAGCCTAAGGATTACTTGAGTCGTATTTACTATCTTGAAATTTTATTGAAATTATGGGATTAATGTGTTTTCAAATTGGTATTGTGCACTAGATTTTCAAAAGATAAGAAAAATATTTTGAGCATGACTTGGTATATGCATTCATCTCATAAGACTGTATAAAATGTATTTGATGCTTTGTTAGATGTCATTATGAATTGTTTAATTATTTGATTCAGTTGATAATGAGATAATTAAATGAATTGAAAAGGATTATCATGTTGCTATTGAAGCATGTTTATTTATTTAAGTTAACTGGTTGTGGTTAATTAAATAAATTGGATTTAAGAGATTATGTAATAGAATCATATGGTTTGACATGATATGATTTTATGTATATGTATGAGTACATTTATACCCACATATCTTCTAATGTTTTAATATGAGATTGTTTGGTGAGCTAGTGGTTGCTCACTCTCTACCTGTACATGTGTACAGGGAATGTTTTTCGGATTTGAAGATCAAACACTGGGTTTTACCATTTTCATAAGTGTAATGTAGTGATGAATTGTGCTACTTCATTTGTTTGTTTGGCTGAGTGCTATTTTTTTTTATAAAGAGTAGTGTCATCTCTTTTATTATAAGTCTCAGGACATTTCTTTTATTCGTATGTAAATGTCTTTATTGTATCATGAGAGGGAACATGTATATTTAATTATTTATCATTTCATCAAAGGATGAATTGTCATTTGTAAATGAACTTAATTAATGAATATTGGTAATATTATCCAAGTAATAAAATTTGGGGCGTGACAATGTGATGGTTGTATGTTCATTTGACATGAAGTTTACATTTGTATACCTTGGTTGGGAAGGTAGTGCACATGATTTGCGAATTTTTTAGAAGCACTTACCACAACTAGCGCTAACTTTCCACACGACACCTACTAAAGTGTAGTTTTTGTGAGTGTGAACGACAATATGCCATGATTTTTCTTATTCAAAGTGCTTTACTGTAGATAAATATTATGTCATCGACGTTGGATACAAAAATATGCCTGGATACCTAGTCCCCATATCGTGCACAAAAGTATTATTTGTAGGAGTTCAATAGGTGGCATCGCTATCATGGTCCTAAAGAGTTGTTCAACCATAGGCATTATTCTTTGAGGAATGTGGCTGAAAGAACCTTTGGAATCTTTAAACAACGATTTCCATTATTGAAACATATGCCAAAGTATGATATGGTACGGTAAGGGCCAATTGTTATGGCATATTGTGTTCTCCACAATTGGATCTGTACGGTGCAAGAGTATGATGAATTTTTTTGATGTAGAAGAATCAAGTGAAAAAGATGAAGGTGAAGGTGAAGGGGGAGTTGAAAATGTGAATGAAAATGAAGATGGAGTACCAGAACCACAACAAGAAAACCATGTGAATATATCATGTAAACAACTACTGCAAATGGAACAATGGACAGATAAGCTTGCAACATCTATGTGGGAAGCATACAATAATAGATAGATTACAACCAAGTAATTAGTTTTAGTTACATTTAAAAAAATCATCGAAATAAACAAACTCACTTAATCAATGTGGTTGTTCATAATTACTTTTATCTATTTATATTTGACATTATAATTTGTTTGATTTTATATAATTTGAAGATGGGATTGCTCATTTGAATAATATGCAGATGAATGTGATATCAAATTGTTCATGTGACGCTGGTCTAATGTTGGTGATTATGGCTTGCACCCAAGCAAACAATCGTAATTACTTTTTCGTTGTTCTAATTGGCATAATCACAAGAACTCATGCGACTATGATGGTGAGGTCTGAGAATGTCGGACTGATCAAGTGTCTCAGACAATTGGCGAAGTGGCTGTTTTGGACTTGTTGTCGATGCAACGCATTTATTTGCTTGACTATTATCATCGTTGTATTGGTACTTTTCATTATGGTTGTACTTAAGGCGATTGTAGCGTGGTTGCAAACAATGGTTGTACTTGAATTTCTATTATGTTAGTTATTATATAGGTACCTTTTATCTATTAGTTTTTTTTTTTTTAATAGACCATGTGGTACTTATTATATGGGCTAGTATTGTATTTGAAAAATATGTTAATTACATATAAAATATGCTTACAATAAATATGAAAATCAATGATGAAAAAAAAAATTACACAAAAAAAGGAAAAAATCATTTTTTGCATTTTTTTAGATATTTTAAATTTTGTTATTGTGTGTGTGTGTTGTTGTACATAAAAATATGGCACTATTTCATTTGAGAAATATGTTAATTACATATAAAATATGAAAATGATGTATTAAATATGTACAAAAATGGATTTTTATTTTTATTTTTATTTTTTTTTTTTTTTTTTTAAATTCAGGGTGTTTTTTATTTATTTTCTTACAAAAATCAAACCAAGCAGATTCCTGAGATTTTTTTTTTCAAAATGTGTTTGCAAACATGTTTCAAAACTTATCGTGAAAAAAGTCAAACCAAACACATTTCTAAGAATTTCTTTTTTTTTTTTTTTTGAAAATCTGTTTGGTTTGATTATTCTAAAAAATGTATTTGTAGAACATATTTTAAAAATCTTTCTTTCAAATTCAAACCAAACAACGTCTAAATTTCTCTCCAGAAAAATTAAACTTATAATCTCATATGACATTAATTAATGTTGCACAATTATTATACTAAATACCTTGTAACGTAAATTACATATTCCCAAATAGTTTTAAAGAAAAAAAAAAAAACTATCAAATTATGGGTTTAGCTTTTCTCAAGTTGTCATCTCAACTTGAGATAACATTTGGGTTTTATTGGATCTTTTTTTTTTTTGGACCAATGTGGATGATCTAAATTGTTTACTTTTTAAAACTAGTTAAGTAGAATACTCATATAAAAAATAAGATGATTGAATATCGATACTTATATGTTTGAATCATATTTGTTTTTAAAAAATTGACCATAAATATAATTTTAAGAATAATTATCTATTTTTTGTAATACAAATTTGATTCAAATATATAACTATTGATGTCAAATTATCTTAATTCTTTACATGAACATTCTACATATCAACATATTCTAAAAAGTGAACGTTGGAATCAACGATATTAGACTCAAAATGAGCTTTCAAAGCTAAAACACTTTACCTTTGTTTGACTAACTTAGTTGGGCTAAAAAAGTACAAAGGGCAAAATAGGCTAGATAAATAAATAAGATAAAATATCATATCTAAATTATAATTATTTTATTTTTTCTCTCACAAAATTAAATAAAAAAAAAAAAAATTAAACCAAACAAACTTTTAATTCTAAATTAAAAAAATCTCAACATAAAAAGTCAATTAAAAAATCAATATCAAGCGACGACTTTGTCAAGTTGTAATAACCAACCTAAAGAAATCAAACCCTCAAATTATTACGTACGATTTGTTTGGTCACTTCATCACACGTCACACATCACCGTTAATCCCCTCAAATTAACTTCTTCATTGGTTGGGAAGTTGGCTATTTAGCTTTTTCGGATGTTGTTTAGCAAGTTAATTTGTGACTAAAATAGTCATAAAAAATAAAATAAATTATTTTAATCACAATAAATAAATTATCACATTCAATTCATAATTATTATATTCTTTTTCATAAAAAACTTTTCAAACGGTATTTTAACCTAGTTAAAATAGTTGTGTTTGAGAAGTTAACTTTTTTTGTAATTGATTTAAAAGTAATGAGAGAAAAAATAAAATAATTATAAATTAAATATAACATTTTATTTATTAACTATTTAAATTTATTTTATCTTTTAATGAGATATTTTAGACTAACCCTATTTGCAAACAAGGCCATTGTTAAAGAAAAAAATAAATATGAAAACTCATTTAAAAAATTATATTTTTTAGTTTCGGAACGTGCTATTTATGTCATTTTGTTCCCTTATTTTTATGCATTTAAAATTAAATCAACACAAAATATTAAAAATATCGAGATTACACAAATTACATATTTTTCACATTCAAAGTGTAAATGTTTTAAGTGAGATTCTATATTTTCTCATGTTTTTACCTGCATTAGAGTCAAATTATAGGAGCTTTTTTAGTCTCAAAAATTTTTAGTGAGTAAATTATCACAATTTAAATATTTAAAACTTAAATGACTTAAATTGCATATTTTAAAAATGGATAAATTACATTTATCCCGTTTATATGTTACAACTTTCTCACTTTGGTTCTTAAAGGTTAATTTTTTCAATTTTAGTCCTCTATAATTTAAGTTTTTTTCACTTTACTCTTAAAATGAATTTCTATTAAAAATTAGATAGAAAATGTCACAATAACTATCGCATAATATAAAAATAGATTATTATATTAGAATTTAAATTTAAGTGACGGTGTTAGTTATATATAATAATATATTTTTATACTATGTGACTGTCAATGTATCATTTTTTATTTAATTTTAAAATAAATTAATTTTAAGAGTAATGTGGAAAAACTTAAAACATAAAAGATCATTGTGAGAAAAAATAAACTTTAAGGGTTAATGTGAGGAAGTTACAAAATATAAGGGGGAAAGTGTAATTTATCCTTTAAAAATTAACTATATAATAAATAATCATTTGACTAATAATTTACTATAATTGAAAAAGATGGTGATGCTCATTCTTCTAGATGAATGTCAGCGGTCAAGGCCCTCACCCTCATGCCCAACCAAAAAATTAAAAAGGTTGGGAAGAAAAATATCGAGCTGTTTGAATTTTGACTACATCTCTTTAATTGAGGCTTCTCAATTTCACTATTAATGGCGTCATTATACTTTTTCTTTCTTTCGTCTTCTAACTATTTTAATTCGACTTTTAATTCGACATTGTTAGGGTAAAATTGAGATGGCAAAATTAGAAGAATGAATCATTCCATCTATTTATCTTGTAGAATTCATTACTAAGATAAAGAATTAAATTTATTAAATATTGATATTTTGTTAAGAATTGATTTTTTTAATATTTTTTTATGTAAAGACAGGTAAAAATTATAAAGAATGAGTTAAGTTTGTAATAATTTTTTAAGTATTTTCACTAAGAAAAATGATATATAAGTTCACTTTTTAGATTCATTTTATAAATTCAAAGATGTGTAAATGGTATGATTAATTAATAATTAGAGAAGATATGAGAGAGACCTTTAATATTCTAATTGATTACCATATCACTCAACTTAAAAATTGAACCTAATTTTTAATCTTGAATAGCAATGTTCTTCGACTAATTTAGCCACTTTCCAAACAAAACCGGATAAATCCATGATCCAATTAGATCTATTTTGAAAAACATGAACAAAAAATAAAACATTCATATTTTTAAAAATATCGCTAATTTTTATACATTTGTGTTGTTTGTTTTTTTTTTTTTTTTTCACTAAAAGACAAACTTTTTAAAAAAAAAAAATAAAAAAAAATAAAATAAAAAAAATATCATCTAACTTCATAATAATTTTTTTTTTTTTTTTCACACATCACATCAATCACAAAAAAAAATTTAACTTCCTCCTAAAAAAAAAAAAAAATTTGGTAAAAAATCTATAAAACTCACTTCTCAAACTCCCACATAATATAAACAATTTTGACCACTGAATTAGATTTTATGTGGTATGCACTGAGAAAGTAAACTTTTTATTGGATAGCCAATGAAATTAAAACCTACTACAATTCGCTCCATAATAGGTCTAATGCTCCAGCTCAAAAACCATGGATGAAAAGTAATCCTCCCCTCCCCATCTTGAGAAGTTATTGGTTGGTATTGGAGTACCCTAGATAGTGTTTTAAGAATATTGTAATTGGTAAAAGATGTGAGACTTATAATTTTGTATTAAGTAATTGAAAAAAATATGAGAAGGCATAGAAGTTTATAATTAATGACGAGTATTATCACGTGACACTCTGGGAACACCAAATAATTTTTTCTTCATTTTGAGCTATTTTAATAATTTGAATCTACCATCTTTTAGGACTAGTCAAATTAATTATCTATATAAAAAATTAAATTGAGTAAACATCGATAATTATATAATTGAATTATATTTATCTTAAAAAAATAGATTATTTATGCTCAAAATTACACTTCTTGTTAATCTTTTAAGACGAGTGACATCTAGCGGTGTTCAGATTACCTAGTAAACAACCAATCCAAACCAATCTCTTTAGGTTGGGTTGGATTGGGTTTTTAGTCTATTGGTTTGATTCGGATCCTCAAATTATTATACTAATAGGATTTGATTAGTTCTTGATTTAGGCCTTATCTAAATTGAGTCAAACTAAGAACCGAACCTATATATATATTAATTTTTTATTTATATTAATATGTTTTCACCTGATTGGTCTATTACAATAGATTTGATTACATCTAATAATTTTTCACATACAAGAATTGCTAGGTGAACTTAGGAATTACTAAAAGTTTGAATTTAATTTGCATTTGTTGCATTTTTTGAATTAATTTAAAGAGCAAAATTTACTTTACCACATTGTGGTTTCGACTTGGAGCACTTTATCCCCTATAGTTCAAATATAAGTAGAAAACTCCCTTATTGTTTTGGAGTGATACAATTAATTTTTTCATTAAAGATAATGAAAGGTGTGTCACACTATCTCAAATTGAGAATGGACTATGCAAAAGTGTTAAGTCAATGTCAAAAATTGAATCAAATGTTAATAATACCCTCATATTCATCTTATTCTCAAAATTAAATCTTAATCTTAACCAAACCCTAACCCTAATTGTCATCTTTTATCAAAAATTTAATTTAATTTAAAATGTTATTAAATGAGAAATTGGGATATAAATTAAGCTAATTTTAAGATAATAAATTAGATTATTTAGGTAAATTTATGGTTTAATTTATATATATATACATACACATGTAAATGTTTGATTTAAAATGTTATTAAATAAGAAATTGGGTTAAAAATAAAAAATTAGAATAAGGTAATTTATGATTTAATTTTATGGTAATAAATTAATATATTTATGTTAGTTTATGATTATGATTTAATTTGTTAAATATATATATATATTTATGTGTTTAATTTAAAATGTTATTAAATAAAATAATTTTAATAAATTAGGGAATTTATGATTTAATTTGTTAAATATATATATATATATATATGTGTTTAATTAAAAATATTATTAACTAAGGTAATTTTAAGATATTAAATTAGGGTGTTTAGTTTAATTTATGACTTAATTATATATATGTTTATTTTTAAAATTTTTAAAAAATTAAAAATAAAATTAAGATAATTTATGGTAATAAATTAAGGTGTGTAGGTTATCTTAGGTTACGGTAATTTTATGTTTAATTTAAAACGTTATTGAATAAGAAATTGGGTTTAAAATAAAAAATATAAAATTTAGATTAAGGTAATTTTATAGTAATAAATTAGAGTGTTTAGTTTACTATGATTTTATTTGTTAAATATGTGATTAAGATAGGAAATTATATATATATTAGAGAGAGAGAATATACTATAGGAGTATTTAAGTAATTTTGTCCTTATTTTTAATGGAGTTAGTTTTGCACTAGTCCAAAATCATAAAATGGTTCTTTGCAAATATTTGAACTATAAAGGGGTGAGGTGCTCCAAGACAAAATCACAAGGAGTAAAGTGAATTTTATCCTAATTTATATTAGTTATATTTAAACTTGAATTGGATTTAATTTGTATTGATTTACATTAAATAATATTTTACTCTTTGTTTATGTTATGTTTAAATGTTAAAGATTTTTGTATTTTAATTATTTATTATTGATTGATTCACTTATTTTTAATATAGTAGAACTGTGGTTCTAATCCAAACCAACCTGAGCTATATTGGGTTAGGTTGGATTAGTTCTAATGCATGATTTTTTTTATTAAAAAATAAAAAGTTCTAATGCATAATTGGTTTGATTCTGAATTCAAAAATTTAAAACCGCTCATAATTAAATTGGATTTAAAAATTAATTCCAAATTCAACCAAACGGATGCATGAATATTCCTAGTGACATCCAATCATTTTGTTACCAATATTCAATTATTAATATTTATACGAACAATCTATTACTAAATTTTGTAAAATAAATAATTTAAATCACCAACATCCATCCACAAATCTCAACTATACACTTCAATCATCCACCTCTCAACTATACACTTCAATCCAATTAATGGTCGGACAAAAGAGGAACCCATTCCACCAAACATATATCTATACTATACATAAAGAATTGTTTAGGTTAACATGCCACCATCTTCATCATTCTCTTTAACATAGTTTTTAAAATTGAATCTTCTTCATTTTTTTCCCTTAATTGCATAGATTACAACCAATGTTGATTAAAAAAATAATAATCTTTTAATTTTGGTTACCAATTACGCACCAAAGCGGAATAAGTACAAATCTACAAGCTACACACAAAAAAAGTCCTAATATGAGAAGTTATTCAATGGGTTAGAAATTTCACGACAATAATGTGTTTAGTCAATCAATGAGAACAATACATGGAGGAAAAAAGTCACAATACATGAAGTAATTATAGCAACTTTATCAATAACTACCACATTTCTTAAAACTTTATTAGTTAGGCATACCACATCACATGATGAGGTGATATACCTCACCTATTGAATAATTTTTTACTACTTTATGTATGTTTCACTCACTGCTTTATGTATGTTTCTTCTTTCTCTATGTTTCTTCTTTCTCTACCTTCACTCTGTTAATTATGTGAAATTGGAGATGAACAGCCATTACACAAGAGAGACCTTAAAAGGGGATAGAGAAAGACAATAGACATAAAGAGAGAAAGAACAACCACAAAGTACATATATTTTGAGAACCACATTTCACTATTAAATGGAAAATATTGACTACTCAAATCAATGAACTAATTATTGTGAGATCCAATTGGCCTAAACAGACTAAATTACATGTATGGAAGTAAGAAAAAAAAAAATTAAAAATATCAAAACTAGAAATTCAGATGTGCAGTCTTTGGTTCCGTAGTCGTGTGCGTTTTCGCTTTCTTGTAAGCGGATCGACCCAGTTCTTGTTGTCCTCCTCCACAGCTTGTCTTCGCTTTCTTGTAAACGGATCAACCCAGTCCTTGTCCTCCTCCACAGCTTGTTCCCATCGCTTTTTAAATATTTGAAGCTCCGATGTCGATTGCCTCCTTACCTGCTTATAATCCAATTTCAATATAAAAAACCAAGAAGTTTGTTTTGGCAGAAATCTTTGAGGAGAACAAAAAAAAAAAAAAATTAGAAAGTATTTCCATAGAAAACATTTTCAGAAAACGTTTTCCACCTTTAAAAACTGGAATCATTATTTCCGTTGACCATGAAAAACATTTTCCGTGGTACCAAATGTCAAAAAACATGAAAGATTGAAACAAAGGTGCAAAATGTGTAATTAGTTTTTAAAAATTCTTTAAAATAAATATTTACAATGTGTTGGGATCTTGGAACACAGCCTTAGATCCGCTATTGATCATTCCAGACACAGGGATCTGTGGTTTTTAATGATAGTTATTGAAGAACGCAATGACTTAAAATGACAGAGTACATTACAGGTTCCGTGACTCACCTCAACTCGCATATCAACAGCATGTTTCTGAAAATCAAAAGGGAAAAACTGAGTGCGAGAAAAGTAAAATTTGTTTAAGATTTAGAAATATTTGAACATATATAGAAACAAATAGAAGACAGTAGGACTAGAAGGGAAGTATACCTTTGTCGACTCTTCAGGACTTGAAGCCTGCATGAAGATGGAGAAAGCATTAAAAGAGGTAGGCGGAGATATATGCCATAACATCAACAACAACAAAATCAATGATTATGCTGCTAATTCTCCTGCGTTATTTAGAACGGTAAAAAATTATAGATGAAGGAAGAGATGTAAACTATAATTCTGACAATTTTGTCACGATATTGTCCTAATCGAACCATTTAGACCATGTTTTTTTTTCTTCTTGTGAAATCAATTTAAAAGTAAGATTAAATTTCTCAATGGTCTCTGTTTTTGAAATGTTTTCATCTTCATTTGTGTAATTTCCTTCATGAATGGTTTCTTTGGTTTGGAAGGAAAATAAGAAAATACTTTTCTTAAACTCATGACAGATCAATAACAAGAAATACAGTTCTCATCACAGTTTCTAGGACCTTAAAAAAATCTTTCTTCTTTCTCTAACCCATTAAGCAGTTATTACGTGAAATTTTGGACAAATCATGTAGCATTCAATGCAAGAAATAAAGTGGTAGAGAAAACATTAAGTGCAGGAAATTAAATGAAGAAAAGGAATAGTTTAGGCAAATGACCTTTCTAGATGCCCCTCCCAAAGTTTGTATTCCTTTATGAACAATATATTCACTATCAACAACTCCCACATTTTTTGATGGGTCCCCCTGTGAAAAAAATAACAAATTTGATGAAGAATGTATTAACCAATGCAAAATTCAAAAGGTAAGTGCTACCCGCCCTTGGCCTTGTGGCACAGGAATGAACCTCTCGAAAAGAATGAGGGTAATGTTGCCTACCTGCTACCTCACCCAGGCCCTGCTATAAGGGGGAGCCTTTAGTACAACAATTACCCAATGCAAAATAGTTTTGTTCTATGAAAAACCACTAAAAGAACCTAGAACCAAACCATTTGATATGGAAACATATTTATGACGCAGCTTTACAAACCCAAAATGCAAAGAAAACAAAATACAACATGGTCTGTATTACATAATACATCTTCACATACAAAACTGCAAATGGTACACCTTGACTCAAATATTTAAGAATAAGATGTGTGCATGCACGTGTTCACACACACCCTAGCACATTTGACAAGCAAAAAATAGGCAATTAGCTTCACAGAACCTTTTTTATTTTTTTAATTTCTTTGAAGGGTGAGACTTGAGAGGGAAGAAAGGGGTGTTCTCTCTCTCTCTCTCTCTCTTTGAAACAGAGGAAAAGAAATGTCAAACTTGGTTGAAAAATTCAGCTTATGCATCCTCAAAGATGTGTCTTTGCACTGCTACTATATACAAAACATTGATTGCGTTGGCAACTACTCTCTAGACCAGTCTCACTCTTACCAATGCAGTCCACTACAAATAAAGTTAAATGTCATTCAAATCTCGATAATTACTAGAAATCTTTAGTATGGGCGAGTGATGATGGCAAGATGGCGGTGTTCAAGAAGGTGGTTCCGGTGACTGGATTATGTTGGTGGTGTTGATGATGGAAGAGTGATATCAGCCATCTCAACAGTGATTGAGGTGGTAAGGGTGGTTTCAGAAGTGACTTTCACAAACAGTTGAAGGAGAAGATTCTATGTTCATGCATTAACACAGTTTGGTGGTCCTCATCTTATAAAATAGAACATTAGAGACAATTCCCAAAACAATTCAGCAGTGCTAGACCAACCAATCAAAAGGTGCAAGTCAATCTTACCTGTGCGCAATACCCAAGTTTCATATCCATTCCCCATCCATGAATAAGATCATTCTGACAAAAAACAGAAGCACCTCTGTAAGTTAAGTTGTCGTTTAATTCTATATGCCGGTGATGCACATATACAAAACGTTCATTCAAATAATGACTATCGAGAGAAGAATTTCTTTTAAAAACCCGATGAACACTAAAAGCTTACTTCCATGCTATGACTAAAGACAGTGAGACAAATCATAAAATAATACTTATGGGAAGGTCAATATGCAAGACACTGTTCCAAACCATTCATCATCCATCAGATAATGCAAATTTGGCTCCTAAACATCAAATGTGGCCATCACTTGGATTTAGGTCATTAGTGACAAGACATCCATCTGAGATGTGTATAGATTTTCTCAAACAAGACCGATTTAATGATAGATTTTGAAGATAAGATGCCACTTCAATCGTAAGGTTCCTAAGGAAAACTAGAAAATGTTAACTACTAATGATTATATACAACAACAGTCATGTTTGCCTCAATCATATCTCAAAATATATGATTCAAAGAAAGAGAGAAAGAAAAAAAGAGAAATATAAATTCACCTGTATAAGATGCCAAGCACAATGCCAAGCAGATCTTGAAAATACTGGAGCCATTCCTTCCACAAACCTACAAAGGTGAAGCGTCATACTCACTTTAGCAAGGAACAAAAGACATCCACATTGAAATCCTATTCATAAATCATATTGCTTTTTAAATCATTAAGGTTCCCTACATTAAAACTTAAAAAGACTAAAATACATCTTGAAGAGTTGCACAATAAAGCTGTTTTGATGACATTGCTCATTAGCTTGATGACATATTGAACGAAGACAATTAGGAGAATTAGCACAACTATTAACCTAGAAAATAGAACCATTTAGAGGAAATGGATCCATGTAGCTGGCCACAAGTAATTGAGACAGAGTCATGTTGAGTTGAGTTGAGTATTAACCAAGACAACATATTAATTATAAAAAATCAAAAATTTAAAGAGAGAGAGAGAGAGAGAGAGAGAGAGAGAGAGAGAGAGAGAGGAGAACAATAGAATATGATTATGGCCATAATATATAGGTATTATGATAACTTACCCAGTGCATGGTGGCCCCTCGCTGTCTTCTGTACACTTTGTGCTGCCTCTAAGATCCCATATTCTTCTGCATTAAGTAAAAATATGCTAGTATTAATATGACAAGACTTCAAATGGAGAATTATATCAACAATTTGCAAACACCCTCCACTCACCGATGAAACTTATTCATTCGTACACGTGCGGTAATTTTGTGATGTATTTCAGTTGAATTTGGGCCTAAAGCTGGCTGAGATATCTCCAGTCCCTCTGATTTCACAATTTTCAAGTATCTGCAATGGGGGAAAGAACTACCACTCAATCAATATGTTCTATGGAAAGACTCTGGTTACCATATCTGCTAATTTCACACAAATACATTCCAACAACTTTACAATTTTAATTAAGGTGTATTCACAAAGAACTATCTGTACTAGTGCATTCACAAAATAATATTTGTACCAAATATTCTTTTTTTAAGGAGGAAAACATCGAACTACAACAAAGAAAGAAATTCAGTAATTGCATGAACTATACCTTCCTGGGTGAAAATTCTCTACGCCCAAATCCTCATCCCAAAGAAAAATATAATCGTAAAGAGACACAACAGCTGGATGCAGAAAGCGCTTTGCAAACCACCTGCAATAAAAATAAAACATTATCTCACCACTCTAGGATTAAAATTGTTGGCATACATGTAGATAGATTGGAGGGAGTCCACATCAAAGGAGAAAAAGGAGGGGGGGGGGGGGTGTTGGTGTTGTTTAAATGAGTTGTCAATAAAGGCAATAGAAGGAACCACTATTTGATCAGTCTGCCATTGAGATCCCATAGTAAAAAAAATATATCCATAAACTTAAAAAAATCATCAAACTTAAACAACAACAACGACAAATTTACCATTTTGTTTGGTTATGAGCAACTATATGTATGGCCTTCTTACTCCACTCAAGATCCCGCCATCCATCCACGTTCCCATCATAATGGAATAACATAATTGTAAAATTCTCTGAAAGAAACTGAATTCACTAAAGTTAGGCAAATAATGTCAACAAAATGGCATGTCTTATGTTAACAACTGATATAGATTTTAAACGCCAAGCATTAATAGACAGTTATACCTTTTGAACAATATCATCAACATTACTTTTTTGTTTAATACCAACTGGAATTGCCAGCAAGTTATGAGAGCTTGAAACATTAACCTGAAAAGTGAAGAAAAGACGCACGTTGGCAACAAGTATGAAGTACTGATCTTCTACATAACTAACACTACTTTAAAATGTAACTGTTTATATAATTAAAAAAATAATAATAATAAAACCTTCGTTGTGAATTAAAGTTTGTGTCTTTGTACTTGATTCAAAAGAAGTTTGTGTATTGATTCCAAAGTATACCAAGATCAAAACCTAACCTTTGACTTTGAACTACTTTTTGACCATAGAGGTTTTAACTCCAAATCCGACCTGGCTTGAATGATGCCACGAGGTAAACTATCCAAAGTAGTAGACGCCACACCAGTATCCTAGATGAAAGGATCAGCAGCAGCTCAGAATAATGGTAAACATAAGGAACAACAACATTGACCTAACCCATCACGTGCATAAAACAACTGAAGAAATCCCAAAAACTTGTAAAATCAAGTATCAGATCTAATCAAAAGCAATAGGTGGAGTCATTATTAAGTGCATGTCTTAGGTAGACAAATACAAGAATAAAAACAGAGTAGTTAAACTAATAATAATAATCAAAACAAAACTCAAAATATTACCTTCCACTGGTAGAAAGGATTCAATCTTTTGTCTATCTGATGATGAAAAGGAGAAGAAAAAAATTAATGGAAGCGAAGTACAAAAAAAATAAAAGAAAAGGCCCAACTTCAAAAGTTCTCCAAGGTACAAAGGAGACATCAGTGGATGATTATATTATTAAGAAACTAGTGTTTGAACAACAAACTACAAAAAATGAGAACTATCAATTGGCACAAGGTTTCAAAGATGAAAAGCTTTTGTGTCAAACATCATAAGACAAGAATAACCATACAGATTAAAAAAAAAAAAACCTTCTAGTTTTGTTTCTTTTCTTTTTAAAGGCTGTTATCAACGAAGGAATGTCACATCAGTCATATGGTTCTGTTATTACCGGTTATATAGTATGAGAATAGCTTTAAATTAACTCCTGAAATTCACAATACATACACATGATCACCCAAAGCACAATATTCAAATTAGTGAAAATGTCACCATACCTCTGTCTGTCGAAACTGATAATTTGTAGTTCTATAGACTATGAACAACATAACTGTACAAATAATTCCCATAAACGGAAGTTGCTTCATTTTGACTCCGCATGTTCCCTGCAACCCCACCATTATATGGTTAAATACTCTTAAAAACTTCTATAATATGAAACAAGTTATTCAAAATGTCTATCCACCTAGTTTGTAAAATTAAAAGAATTACAAGTATAATCAAATAAAATATACCCAATCAAATAATGTGCGTCTTTTCCTCATCATCCATCTCCATGATTTAAATGTCCTCATAAACAGCTACAGTTTTTATCTATTCTCATAACAACTGAAATCAAAAGAATATATTAATATCAGAATTCAGAAGGGAAAAAAAAAAACTCAAGCGTTATAAAAATGTTAATGCTTATCTTATGCTTGATTTGAGTTTTGGTGATTGAATACTTGATCATGACATTTGAGTTGTGTGTGTGTTATTTGTGCTGTGCATGTGTGAGTGTGGGAGAGTTTTTGGCTGAATATTGTATTTTAACTAGCTATAGTATTTATAAAACCATATTTTTGGAAACTATTTGGCAAAAAACAACAGTTACTGAAACCGCAAATTGAAGTCAAAATTTTTATTAGAATCGCATATTCAAGTTGTGATTTTGTGTTGTCTAAATGTCAGCTTGGTATTTGTTGGCATTGACAAAGTTAAAATCGCAGCAAGTTATAAATGTAAGTTGAAATCCACCCAACTTTTTATACCAAGAATGGAATTGCACTTGGAATTTGTGATTTCAGCCTGGGATGACTTGAGATTTCAAGGCTAAGTTGCCAAGCTGACATTTGGCGAACTCGGTAAAAAACCCACAACTTAAAAAAATGTGATTTCAAATAAAATAGCTACTTGAAGTTGTAATTTCAAAAAGTTTTGTATTTTTGCAAATAGTTTCAAAATTATAGTATTTTTAATTATACTTTTAATTTGACCTAAATTTCACTTTGATCTTTATTGTTTTAATTTGAACAATTTGCTCCCTACAGTTTAGATCTAGTTTCAATTTAGTCATTCCGTTAATTTTTTTCTACATATACACCTCAAGAAACTAAAAATGTGCCAAAATCATTATTTTTAACATCCATTTAGAACGGAATGACCAAATTAAAACTAGAATTAAATATGGGGACAAAATTGTTCAATTTAAAATAATAAAGACATAGTGAAATTTAAATTAAAATACAAAGGTTAAAAGTGCAATTTACCTGTAATTAAATTACAATATTTAGCAAAAAGTCTCTAGATATTATACCAAAAAAACTCCTGGTGGGTGTGGGGTATATCATATATGTATGTTGTGTGCAATTGTGGGGTTAGAAACTTGTCCTAGATATGATTTTGGTAGCAGATATATAAAAGCTCTGAATTTTCAAATCCACAGTACAAGCAGCATCCGAACAAAAATTTGACCGTATGGATTTTATTTTCAGGCAATCCAAAAATAAATGAAGAAGAAGAAGAATAAGAAAGTACTGTCTGAATTTTTCAATATTATCAAAAAGAAGACAAAATTTATTGAATTCCAGCAGAAAATTAAGACATCAACAGAATCTCAACGAACATGATAGATTCTCTCTCACTTTCTCCTGAGCACACAACCAATATGTTTTCCCGGAAAATTACCAATATTTTCTCGCAAACCAAAAACTAAACAAAACAGGTACACAAAATTAATACAATTAATAGCAACAATAGTCCTTCAAGCTAAAACACACAAATTTCCTTGAAAAGAAAATTCAATGCGTTTTTCAGAGCTTGAAAATCTCGGGACGGATTCGTTATTCCACAAACAAAAAAACACACAAAAAATCGCAGCGTTCGCACTAACTCCGGCGATTACAAAGTCTATTGAAATTTGAGCAAAAAGTTAGGATATCAACAGAATCTCAACAAACATAAAGAATTTTTTCTCACTTCCCCGTGAGCACACAACCAATATTTTCCCGGAAAACACCAAAATTTTCTCGCAAAACAAAAAAAAACTAAACAGGTACACAAAATTAGTACAAACAACATTAGTCCTTCACTTATAGCTATAGAACACACAAATTTGTACTAAAAAAAAAATAAAAATAAAAATTCAATGCGTTTTCACAGCTCTGATTCACTATTTCAAAAACAAAAACAAACACCGAAAATCGCAACCTCCGGCGATTTCGATTACGAGAGAGAGAGAGAAAGAGAAAACAAACCTATGCGATTCAAAGCGTGATTGAGAATGAATAGAAGGTGATGATTGCAGCTGAAACAGAGATCCGACGACCTCCTCCGGCGACCGGAATCGAAGTCCGGCGATTTCGTCTACGTGTGTGTCTCTGTATATATATATATGTATGTATGTATGTAGTTCACTATGAGTTGTTCAATATGTTGGTGTCAATATAGAAAGAAGCAGAGAGATTTAGAGAGAGAAACAGAGGAGGAGGGAGAAAGCGAGGTGGAAGGAGTCGACAGACGGAAGGGTCGGAGGCGCCACGTTTTATGGAGAGAGAAGAGAGAGAAGAGAGAGGGATTGCTTGCAAGTTGCATGTGTTTGTATTCACTTAAAACCGTGCACAGACAAACACCCGATCGGCACACCGTCTCCTTAATTCCATCAAAGTCGAATAGTCTACTAGTATAAGTTGAATACGTTACACAATTACTCGCTCTAATGTTTTTCTGTATTAAAGACTGGTTTGGGAATTAGGATTGTATTAGGACATGGCTTAGAAATTAGGATTGCTTAAAAATTGATTCCTCTGGTTTGGGAATTAGGATTGTTTAAAAATTGGTAAAATTAATTCAATTTGGTTTAAATTATCGGTTTAGTTTATTCTGATAATAGTGGAATCGTTTAAATTGGTTCGATTCCTAATTCCGAAAATTTGATTTTTTTTAATATTTTTATATGTAAAAAATAAAATATAAAGAGTCTTTTATAAGATTTGAATACTAACATTCACTGTGAAATTGCTAAACTTTAATCAATTTAACTAAATTAATTATAGTTAATTTGTTTACTAACATAAAATATATATTTAGACCTATACAATTGAATCAAACGGAACCAAATTAGTTTTTATAATTCGGTTCTAGTCCAGTTATACAGTTCTAATTTTTCTAGAACCAATTACCATAGTTCGGCTCCTGATTTACTTTAAAATTGGATTAATCTGATCTGTGTACATCCCTAATTATTTTAGTTGATTTTTTAAAAAATATGTGTAGACAAGTTTTTTTCCAAAACAACCCTTAGCCTCCGTTTGGAAAGTGGGTTGGCTTTTTGGCTTTTTGATTTTTTTATTTTTTTTAGCCTGGGCTAAAAAGCTTAGTTTGGGAATGACTTTTTGACTTTTTGGCTTTTTTGACTTTTTTTGTGAGAGAATAGTGTAATGATTATGGGTTAAATGTGATGTTTTGTTTCTTGTGACTAAAATAGCTTATTTTGTCTTTTGTGACTAAAATAACCCCAAACCTCCTTACCAAACGGAGTCTAAGTTAAATTTTTTATTTTAACTTATGTAAAAATATATTAAATGTGAAAGAATCTTTTATTTTCGTCTGAGTTAAATTTTTTCTTTTTTTGACTATTTAATTTTTGTTAACTTTTAAGTTAAAATATCAATATGCCTAACAAGACTTAGGTCTCGTTTGAGAACAGACTATTTTAGTAATTTTTTTATTTTTTAGCTAAAATATGAGGTAAAAAAAGTAGTATATTTGAAGTGACTTTTTGATTTTTTTTACGAAAAGATGTGCAAAAAGTAAAGAGAAAAGAGAATCTTTGACTTTTTAGTATAGGTTATATGCTTTTTGACTTTTTTAATAACTTTTTGACTAAAATGTTAATTTGCCAAACGAGACCTTAAATTCAACTTTCAATGTCTTTTCAAGTAGAAGTTTAAATGGATCTACTAAGGTTGCGTTTGGTAGAGTTTTGTAAATATGATTTGAGAGTATGAGTTGTATTTTAAGTTTGTGAGTTTTAAAATTATGATTTGAGTGTGAAAAATTTGTTTGATGAAGAGTTTTGAAAAGAGTTTTGAATTAAGTAAGGAATTTTTAATGTGACATATGATATTTGATACAAAAACCTACAACTCATAACCAAACATGCAACTCAAAATTCTATTAAAACACATAAAAAATATTTAAAAATTCGAAAAATATTTTTTCTGAATATATAAAAATTAACATATCAATTTCAAAAAAAAAAAAATCATTATTTCGGTCAACCGGCCAGTCAACCGATAGGACGACCGGTTAGGTTAAATTTGAAAAAAAAAAAATTTCGAAAACCACGCCTGAGACAAAGTGTTTTGTGCGGAGTTTTGGAAACGTGATTTCAGAACACGTTCCAAACATCATACTTGAATCAAGGTGTAGAACCATGGTTTGAAAACACAGCCAAACACAGCCTAAATTTTTTATAATAATTTCTTGCATTGTGAGGTCCGTTTGGCATATGGGCTGTGATTTAATTAATCAATAAAAAAGATAACTTAACCAACGAAACAAAATGTTATATCAAAATTCTAATCATATCATTTTTTTCTCTCACAGTCATCAAATTAATTACAAAGAAAGTTAAAAGTTTATACCAAATAATAGAATTTTTTTTGTTAGAGTAAAATAATCCAAAAAAAAAAAAAAAAGTTATCCCAAACGAAGCCTAATTATCAAAGGTAACAATTCTTTTAACATTTTTTTTTTTCTAATAAGAGGAAAAAAAATGTCATTACCAAACTAGATATTTTGAGTTTCAAATAAATATAAATAAATAAATTATATGTCTTTTATATTTATCATAAAAAAATAAAAATTCATTGAATGCCATGGAAAGTACAATAAGATCATTCACTTTCACAGAAACAAATACTCAATTCACAGTTACACCACATTATCATAAGTTACGGCACGAAATAACTACAAATTTATGTAATTTGAATATAATACAAGCGATTAAGATAACTTCCTATGAAGCAATCCCAAACTCAAAAAAATAAACAAATAAAAAGATATATATATATATATATAGAAATAAGTCCAAGGATTTATATTCATTTATTGTACGCCACCCTTTCAGTTTCAATTAGGGCCACTTAATTAAGATGGAACATGTATTCATGCATGCAAAGATCTTTTTTTTTGTTTTCCTAACAATAACATTTCTCCTTAAAATATTCTTATCAAAAAGTCTGATTTTTTTTTAAAAAAATTTGCACAACTAATACTCTTACCAAAATTCCACTGATCTTTTAAGTCATTAAGGAAAATACTAAACAAACTAACAAATATTACTAATGTATCATGCAATAAAAGAACTCTAGAATTTAAAACATAACTCGCTTTAATAGCTGCCACATCAATAAATAAAATAATTATAAAATTTATTAATTTGGATGACATATTAGGTGGAGCTGATGTGAGTTGGGTAATGAGACCCACATACAGCGCCCAAGGATTATTAGATATGTGATTATTTTGATATTCTTAGGATTTTCCTTACCCAATATTACCCAACATGGTATTTAAGAAGTGTTGTAATTGTACGGGCCGAGTATAAGAATTACATTTTCGGCAAACAGAGCAGTTATTACAACAAATTATATTTTTAGTGATTAAATTTTTAGTCGTTAAAAGTTATTTTTTAGTCACCAAAATATTTTACCGACTAATCTTTTTGGTTGCCACCTTTATCGCTACATGATTGTCGCGAAAGGTATTGGCGACTAATTTTTTTTTAGTTGCCGAAAATCACCCATTGGCGACTAAAAATTTAGTTGCCCAAAGTTTTCAATAAATGTGTTTTTTTTTGTTTTAGTGACTAAAATATTTAGTCGCTAAAAATGTGGCCCTTCTTTTTGGCTACCAATTTTTTAGTCGCTAAAATTATGGTGCTCCTTTTCAGTTACTAATTTTTAGTTGCTAAAAACCTTCACTTTTTTTGGCTACTAACTGTTTAGTTGCCAACAAGTTTCCTTTTTTATTTTTTGGCTACTAAATGTTTAGTTGCCAAAAGCTCTATTTATTAATTGTTAAAAAATGCATAAATTGAAATTTTTTTATTAATTTCTAAATTATATACATTCCATTATCAATGCAACCTATAACCTGTACATATACAAAATAATACATCTATCAATTATTATCTAAATCCATTATCAATAATACCCATGTCATTATCAACTATCCAAAAACTTTAACTTGTAATATTATATTCCAAATATCATATAAATCCATACCAACCAAGTATAATCCATCAAAATTAAATATTACATACAAAAACACTGGATTTCCAAAACAGAGAATTGTAGAAAAATAAATGTCTTCCATATACAGAACAAATGCTCTTCATACACAAAAATAAATATCCACAATAGTTTACGCAAAAACAATCTGTAAAAAAAATATCTATATATATAACCATTAACACTCATTCAATAAAATTGACATTTCAAATTATAACAATTATAAAAAGAAAATTGAATTAGGATACTTTTAATGGGTTAACATGGTGCATTGAAATGCTACGACCAGCAGCTACAAAATAAAAAAATAAAAAATAAATAAATAAAATCAGTAACTTCAACTATTCAAATCCTCCCATAAGCAAAATATCAAACAGATTTCTCATTAACTTGAAATGCCTTTGCTTATCTTCAGCAAATTGTGCTTCATAACCATTCAAACAGTTAACCAAAATCTCATATTAAGATCCCATTAATATACATCAATAAAAAGCACCATATGGCATTTAAAAAGTGTGTGCATTTTTGTAACCTTACCTTCTCCATGTTTGGACCAATCTCTTGTAGTTTCCTCATTCTTTCACTAATCCGATTTCTCCTCACTTGTGAATCGCATGAATAAAGGAAGAAAACAAGTCACCAATAGAAGATTTGAGGACATATGATTTAAAAATTGACATCCCTTGTTAAACCAACTTATTTAAAGATCTTCTAACCTCAAGTAAAGTACTCCACTCACAATTGGAATATATGGCTACTAGTAAGGTCAATGTCCCAACCTCTATTTTAGGGAAGTTATGACTACTGTTATAGTTACTCTAAAAAACATCAAATGTGCATCATCGTTCTGCAAACATTAACTAAACAAATTTATGGTAATTCTGGGAGTAGGTTGTTTGGTTTTGTAGAATTAAAATTCTGTATAGTATAGAATTAACTTTCAAGAATTTTACAAATGGTTATTCATTTAGAATTTTATGAAATTTTAACTAAAGGTTCCTTTTATGAGTCTATTATATTGTAAAATATTCCTAAGAAAATTCAAAGGGATAAATTTTATAAATACTGTGTAAAATTTTCCAAAGAAAATTCAAAGGATAAATATTGGAACTTAAAATTTGTAAGGAATTAGTAAGCACCAATAAACAAAGCAAAAACCTATGATTAGTTTATCAAAGAGTAATGAGAACTCCAACTAAAATAAATAAACATCACACCACTATGCACAATTGAGCACCCAGTAATAGATTATCAATATATGAACATATAACCAAAATCTATAACAGAATTACATCTAAACTCTATAACAAAATAGTAAGAGAATTGTCCACTAAAAATAACATCCTCAGCTCAGCCTCGACCACTCTCATCAAAAACCTCCATAACCCACAATTACATCCATGTTCACCATTTCAACTCCTCTTCATCATCCTCATCAAAACTCTCACTACTACCAAACTCAACCTCACAAATTCACCAATGGTGTCTCGAAGATCATTCCAATCACCAAACCTCCCTCAACCCACCAACACAACCTAAAACCAATAGATACCGTCTCAACCAATTGTGCTAAAACAACCAACGTCACCTCACCCACCAACTATTTGACTCAATTCCTTACCCAAAAACCATTCTTTGGAACATTGTTATGACAAGATTTGTCTGTGAAAATCCTAAGTGATTCGTGATTAGATCAAGATTCAAATATTCCAAATCCCAAAAATCCAAAAACACTCAATCTAAAATCAACAAGCACTTACGAGAGTGATTTTAGATTGTTTGTTTTTCGGAATAAACAATAAATCGACACAAATGATTTTTACATGGAAAAAACCACAATTGAAGAACCTTCAATTGTAATAAAAAACCACGGGCGAACCGCCACTAATCAATCCACTACTGAAGAAAGAAAGATTACAAAGATACCACACAAATTACCCAACACAGTCAATTTGTCTCTGAATCTTCTGTAACTCTTTCACCACGCCTTCGTCACGGAACTGATCCCGAAGTTGAATCCACAACTTCACTTGTCGAATTAACGACTGCGTAGAATCAAACGCCTTTTGAATTCTACGTTTTAATCTTCGGAATCCACCGAAGAGAACTCACTTGAATTTTAAGAATCAACCTCCTTGATGTATGAATCTCAATGCATAAGTTTAGAACTCTTTGAAGAACATCAAGGAAAACTATGAAAAATCTCAGAAGAAAACTTCAAAACAAAACTCTAGAACTCTTGAATTAGATCTAGAAAACCAGTCCCCAGGTTTTAGGAGAAAACCATCTTCTTATAGAAAGCCAAAAAGAATCCTAGTTCTGAAAGAAACCAAACACTTGTAGAAATCCGGATTCTGAGGCTCGCTCGAGCGAGGAGCTTATCTTTCGTGATTTCTACTAGTGCCTTCGCTCGAGCCACGAACTCTTCGCTCAAGCGAGGAATAAACTCCTTCAGGTTTTTGTCTGCACGCAATCCTTCGCTCGATCCACCAAATCTATGCTCGAGCGTACATTTACCTCTTTCAGGTTTCAAGCCAGACGCAGTTCTTCGCTCGAGCGAGGACTTCTTCGCTCGAGCGAGGAAGACAAAAATGCACAGAAAATTACAACTCAATCAAACAAGTTTGTTCGCGGGGTTTGACAAGATAGGACCTAACAATCTCCCCCTTTGTCAATACCCGGACAAAACTTTCTAAACAATTTCCTGAACATAAGAACTAACTAAAACAATTACAATCCAAAGATTTTGCTAAACAATTACAACTCAAGGAATGATCTAATAAAATACAACTCAAAGATAGACAACAAAGAACCCAATCTTGATAACCATTCAATCTGCACACCAAAAACTTAAAAAAAATATGTTATGCACAAATCAAAATATCAAGATAGTTGTATTTACATACGAGAAAAATGAATCAATTGAGTTGTAAAAAGAAATCATGAGTATGCATATCCTTGCATCAATCCTATATCCCCAAGTTAACAACAATATCAATATCAATCCAATCCAAAACAGTAAGAACAATATGCCTATGTCCATGTATATCAAGACAAATCTCCCCCTTTTTGTCCGGGAGAAAAACAGAAGCAGGCATATACAGGATAAGCAAGAAACTGTCAAACAACAACTGTCCAAAAAGTACAACTGTCCAAAAAGAAGAAATCAAAAGAGTGCAAAAAATAACCAAAAACCAACACTATGAAGTAGGGGGAGGATGCTGCAGCTGTAGGAGAGAGAGGATCTGTGCAAGCATAGTGTGCTGCTCATCGAGGCGAGCATCCATGAGATCAAGGCGATGAGTCACAGCCTGCTCCAAGTGCTGTAGCTGTCCACGGAGAGAGCGAGGACGATCATGAGCACTGGTTGGAGTAGCATAGGCAGTCTCAACCTCCTCCTCCTCGGCAAGAGGATCATCATCACCTGCAGTACCTGTACCACCTACACCGGAATGCCCGACCCCAGACACACTCCCCCTTACGTGAGCCTGACTCTGAGATACGGTGAGTTTTGTGATGGATTTAGTGGGATGTGCAAACTCATCGTCCTCAAAAACAGGAACACTAAGTGAAGTGAGATAACGAGTAATCAAACAACCATAAGGAAGACCCAAAGATTTCCTACCCTCAAAAACCCCAATCATTTTGGAAACAATCATCTCGGGAAGATCTATAGGAAGGCGATGATGAATACAATACAAGACATAGCCTTGGTCCTGGGTAATATGGGAGGAATGGATGGTGACATAAATGTTAGCACAAACAATGAGATTGAGAAGACGGAACCGTGGGAGCAACTCATTCTGCTGGAGGAGAGCCCTAGTAGGCCAAACCCAGTAAACACCACATAGCTCAGAGGCAACTCTATCAAAGTCAACACCGGACCGGGTAAGAAAAGGAAAATGACAATCAGTAACTTCAGGAAGAGCAAGACAGACCCGAAACACATCGCCCGAGATAGCAAGGGACTTCTTCCTAACCCAAGTCTAAAAGGTACAGGCTTCTTTGTGAATAGAGTGAATGTTGCAATAGAACTCCCGGATAAGACTGAGATTCTGTGGACTGGAAAAGTGTAACACTAGATCCCCACCCAAAAAATCGAACAAAGAACGAATAGGAATGACCTCAAAAGCATTTGGCAAAACATTGCGTTCTAAATAGACTTTGCAAGTGGCAAATGACTCTCTATATAATTTGGCCTATTCTTTCGACTCAAATTTGGCAGTGTTGAAAGGGGAACGAGAGACAGCCATTTTGCGACGCTTGGAAGACTCTGCCATTACTAAACAAACCAAAGAAACAGGACAAAGACAGAGGAAAAACAGAGCACGGCAAAACCCAGAAATACAGACCACCCAATAACCATTCAGAACCGACAAAACCCCACATCCCCAATACCAAACCAAGGAGCACAAAAAAACATTAGTCCATTAGTAGTTAGCAGTATAAAACTCAAAGAAATAACATCTGCTAATGGATAACATCATAAATACGTCCATGAACATCAAATAAATGAAAGCCATGACAGCATGAAAACTGCATAAATAAGCAGATAATGGCATGATATGGATATGGAAAGTAAATGCCCAATGTGAAATTCCAACAAAAATCCCCAATTAAAAAAAATAGAGCAGAATATAATCAGCAGAGTATACAGAAAAATTCCCAAATGTGAAATCCCGAATGGGAAAACCTAGGAAAAAGGCAGAGTATAAAATGCAAAATCATGTACCCTAGATGCAAGAGAGACTCGAAAAGAATAAGGAGAAAAACCAAAAGTAACAATGGGAATCCTAGAACAAAAACAGAGCATCGGCAAGAGAAGAAAACCAAAAGTATCAATGGTGAGGACATGTAAAGAGAAGAAAACACACTTACCAATGTTGTGGGATGCACAAGAAAAAGCAGAAGATCCCTATAGCCAAGAGAGAACTCACAGACTGGATCAGCAATGGTGAGATCGAAAACCCTAGGAGAGAGAGAAAGAGGGAAAACACATAGAGAGGGGAAAAAATGAACTCAAAAGACACCCTGGAAAATTTTAAATCACGACAAGTCGCTCGAGCGAATACTTTCTAGCTCGAGCGAGGGTAATAAAAACACCAGGGCCGCTCGAGCCAAGAAATTGTCGCTCGAGCCAAAAACACACTCTCTCAGGTCTAATGCAGAAGTAGAAACACGCTCGAGCGAGGAACACGTTGCTCGAGCCAAGAAGGAAATTTTTTTTATTTTATTTATTTAAATAAAAACAAGATACTCAATAACTAGAAGAGAGATCTGTAACAAGAGTGGATGATCACATTTGGCCACAATGAGTACTAAGATGAAATAATCCGCAATTCATGAATTCTGTAAACTTGCAATATTTAAAAATAATGACACTAGAAAACATGAGCAAAGCAGATAAACTATAATTAGTGATCACAAACTACATGAGAATGTACAACTCAAAATCCAACATGAGAGCTCATAAAAGAAAGTGTGTGTGTGCAATCCATGAGAGTCCACTGAGCTAGAGTTAATCCTAGTAGTGATCGAATGGCTAGACCTCCGACAAGAATAACTAAACAACACAGAGAAAAGTCAAACCACTATAAATCACAGGGTATTTGTTGAGTAAATGCGGAGGCTCCCCCTCAATCAATGAGTCTTTTTTTTTTTTTTTAACTTTTTCTTTCTTGTGGGCACTCACTGGTGGCATTCACGCTCAAGAGTATGGAAACCAAACCAGAGAAGAATGAAATCATAAAGGATGGCCTGGTTGGTGCCTCTGAGGTAGCCTTTTCCTAATGCCCGGGCTACAAGGAACTAAGGGAGAAACCGTGGAAGTGAAATCAGATGGTAGATGGTTAAGAGACTCAACATCACCCATGATATACTAGTATCGGTCAAATCCACTGTAAAAGTACAAGAAACACTGTTAGTGGTCCATAGAGAACTTTGATCACTTATGCGGAAACCCCTGCAGCAATTTATCTCAAGGATGTGTACAGAATGAGATCATGAGGTTAAGGAGCATGGGCATTCAAAATGAGTTATGAACACTGAATTATGAGATCTTGTAAGCAGCATGAGTAGTGTACATAAAAAGTTGGATGCAAGAAAAACAGATATCAATGATAATGAGATTATGGCATCCAAGCACAAATAAGGCAAAACACTTACACCTACTCAAGAAACAAGTAACATTCTAGTGATCGAGCATGACACCCAAGGTCTTTCTAAGGAACTCAAACCGGAGAAGATCAAGGGGTTTTGTAAAAATATCAGCTTTTTGATGCTCAGTGGTAACATGCTCAAGAACAAGAAGGCCTTCTTCCACTAACTCTCGAATAAAATGAAGGCGAATGTCAATATGTTTGGTATGCGAGTGTTGGATGATTTTTGAAATGTTTATGGCACTTGTGTTATCACAAAAAAGTGTGAGAGTGTTCTGTTCTATCCCATAATCATGAAGCATTTGCTTCATCCACAACATTTGTGCACAACAACTCCCTGCAGCAATGTACTCAGCCTCAGCAGTGGAAAGAGAGATGGCATTTTGTTTTCTACTATGCCAAGAAACCAGATTATTCCCAAGGTAAAAACACCCCCCGGATGTACTTTTCCTATCATCAGCACACCCTGCCCAGTCGACACCAGAAAAACCAGTAATTTTGGCTGTAGTATCAGTGGAAAACCAAACCCCATACCCCAAGGTCCCATTTACATACTTGATGATGCGTTTTACCGCAAGAAGGTGAGACTCTTTAGGACTGGCTTGGTAACGAGCACAAACATCGACCCTGAAGGAAATATCAGGACGACTGGCTGTAAGATACAAAAGACTCCCTATCATACTCCTATAAAGGGTAGGATCAACATCAATATCAGAGGAATCTTTGGAAAGGTGAAGACTGATGCTCATGGGAGTGCGTGCATGCTTGGAAGACTCAAGACCAAACTTTGACACAAGATTTTTAGCATACTTAGACTGAGAAACAAATATGCCCGAAGGAGACTGTTTAATTTGGAGACCCAAAAAATAAGACAACTCTCTCATCATGCTCATCTCAAACTCATGTGTCATGCAATCTGAAAAATATTTCACAAGATGATCAGCAGTGGAACCAAACACAATATCATCAACATATATCTGAGCAACAAGAATATGAGACTTAGTATGTTTCACAAACAAAGTCTTATCCACACTACCCCTTTGAAAATCATTATCAAGAAGAAAGGTAGTAAGTCTATCATACCAAGCCCGAGGGGCTTGTTTCAACCCATACAAAGCCTTGTCTAACTTGTAGACATGATTAGGACATTTAGGGTCCTCAAACCCTTTTGGTTGCTCAACATATGCCTCTTCTTTTAAGTACCCATTCGAAGGCACTTTTCACATCCATTTGAAACAATTTAAAGCCAAGAAAACATGCAACACCAAGCAAAATGCGAATAGATTCGAGACGTGCAACTGGGGCAAACGTCTCATCATAGTCAATACCCTCTACTTGTGTGTAGCCTTGAGCAACCAACCTAGCTTTATTCCTTACAACAGTACCATTCTCATCAGATTTATTTTTGAAGATCCACTTGGTACCTATCACATTCATGTCTCTAGGTCTGGAAACAAGAGTCCAAACTTTGTTACGCTCAAATTGACCTAATTCTTCATGCATAGCATTGACCCAACTATCATCTAGCAAGGCCTCTTTAAAATTCTTAGGTTCAATTAAAGAAACATAACACATGTGTGATACCTCATCCCGAATCTGTCTTCGGGTTTTCATTCGATCTGAAACACTTCCAATCATTTGTTGAGCTGGATGATTCAGTTTCACCCTTGCTTATGGTTTAAGTTCAGGGCTTGCGGTGATAGAAGCAACAGGAGTGATGTCCCTTTGAGCACTCTTGGGACTTGATCTTACCTGTGAGGATGGTGCTGTAACATTTTCTTGTGATTGAACCTCAGCTTCTCCTTGATTTTGTGGTTCAGTATCCAAGATTGGGGACTCACCATTGTCATCCTCATTTGTTGCCGGAGTAGGAGAACCTGTGTCATCTATAACCACATTGATGATTCCATTAATGATGAAGTTCGCAGGTTATAGACTCGAAAAGCCCTACTGTTGGTTGAATACCCTAGGAAAATACCTTCATCACTTCGGGAGTCAAATTTGCCCAAGGGCTCTCTATCTTTGAAGATGTAACACTTACTCCCAAAAGTTTTAAAGTATTTTACATTAGGTTTCAAACCCTTCCACAATTCATAAGGAGTTTGTAAAGTGTCGGGCCTTAAATACACACGATTTATGACATAAACCGCAGTATTTAGGGCTTCGGCCCAAAACTTTGGAGGAAGACTCTTACTAAGGAGCATGACCTTAGCCATTTCTTGAACAACTCTGTTCTTCCTCTCAACCACTCCATTTTGTTGTGGAGTAATAGGTGCAGAAAACTCATGCTTAATTCCATGCATATCACAAAAATCCGAAAACGAACTATTTTCAAATTCACGACCATGATCAGTTCGGATTCTTATGATACGCCCAATGGAAACACCCTGTTCATTTTGGATTTTAAGGACTAAAGCCTGGAAAGCATTAAACGTATCAGATTTTTCCCTTAAAAAATTTACCCATGAGAATCGAGTAAAATCATCAACAGTTAAAAAAATGTATCTTTTACCTCCAATGCTTTCAGTGCGAGTAGGACCCATTAAATCCATGTGAACCAATTCAAGAGGACGTTTGGTTGTAAAGTTGTTCACTTTTTTATGAGGAGCACGGGTTGCTTGCCAAGTGACATGGTCCACACACATGGCTCAAATACTTACCCGGTTTAGGTACTCTCTCACAAGCTCTTTGTTGGCTATCTTAGTTAGGTCTTTGAAATTCATGTGACCTAATCTTTGATGCCAGATCAATGTTACTTATGATGGCGAGAATGACAAGTGAGATCATTAGTAGTAAGAATCCCATAGCGATTATCGGATGTGCGAACCCCATATATCTGATTTCTCTTTTTATCCAAAATTTCACATTTATCTTTTGAAAACAATACTTCATGATGGGAATCACACATTTGACTAATGCTCAAAAGATTTGCTTTAAGGCCATCAACAAGTAAGGCATTATCTAGCTTGGGAAGACCAGCAACACTTATAGAGCCCTTACCAATGACTCTAGAAGTGTCGCCATCTCCAAAGGTAACAATTCCTCCTTCATATTTTTCAAGAGAGGTGAAGTAGGATTTGTTACCGGACATATGACGAGAGCACCCACTATCAAGATACCACATGTGTGAGTCACGTGCTTTTAGAGCAGTGTGAGCAACAAAACAAGTCAAATCATCTTTTCTAACCCAAATCTTTTTAGTCTTGGTGTTCTGCCTAGACATGTAAGGTTGTCTCCTAACCCAAAAAGTATTAGAATTTCTACCCTTTTAAGACACCTTACCAAACAGTTCAAAACAGTAAGGACGAATGTGGCCATACCTACCACAGTGATGACAGATAAAAACAGGTTTTACCTCCCTTTTGTTGATCTTACCTGTTTTTACTTGATGAAGAGAAGGATCAACCTGGTCTATCTTCAATTTTCCCTTTGCTTGAGTCTTCAAGTTATGTGAGGCAGAGGCACATCCCTTGAGTTTGTCGCACCATAGCCTAGCCCTCTTTTGTCAGAACCCATTTGTTGAGACCCGAGTATGTCTTCTAGAGATCTGGAACCTTTGTTCCACATGGCAATTGTTGCTCTAGCTATACGGAGTTCTTCATCTTTCTGACTGACTTTCTCTTCCAATGCAGCTTGTGACAACTCAAGACTTTCAAGCTTTTCTTCATATGTGGAATACACCTTCAGAAGTTCAATCCTTTCAGTTTCACAGGATAGAAGTTTTCCACATAAGTTTTGTCTATCACTTGAGATCTTGATGACATTCTGTTTTGCTGTCAAGAGTTCTCCTTTAAGCCGGACATTCTCACTCTCACATGTTTTGAGCTTGAGAGAGAGTTTGTCGTTGGTTTTAGACAAATTCAGAGATTCCTCGTACAGCTTCTCGTAAGCTTGTTGTAGTTCATCGCCATTGATCTCATCAATGTCTTCAGATATTTCATCATCCTCTCTTTGCTTTTCATTCTTCTTGACCTCGTCCACTCTAGCAACCAAGACAGATAAGTTGCTGGATGGTGGTAGAGGTGGATCTCTTCCTTCATGGAATTGGCTCAGAATTTCCCATGCATCTTTAGCCTTTGTGCAGTGAACAACTCGTTAGTGTTCTTCATTGGAAATTGCACCACGAATAGTGATCAGGGCTCTCTGATTGCCCGGATTATCTGCACTTTCTGTATCTTCTTCAATGGCTTGCCAACCTTCTGGTTCAAAAGCTCTCAGAAAAGCCCTCATTCTGATTTTCCAATACAGATAGTTAGTCCCATCAAAGGTGGGAGCATGATGCAAGTTTTGACCACGAGCTGATTCCAAAGGCTTTGGAAGAGGTTGAGAAATCGTGGCCCAAAATGCCATGAAAGCACTATCCCCATCTTCACCAGATTCAGGTTCTTCGGGTTCTTGCTCCAACCCGCTTTTATCATCCCAAGTTACGGTGTAGACTTTCTTCCGATTCTTTTTCGAAGGGCATTCAAGGGACATATGGCCAAACCCTTGACATTCATAGCACTTGACCCCTGGCCCCCTTACAATCTTCTTTTCAGTAGTTTGAGCAAATTTTGGTGGAACAGTTTTGGGTTTGTCATTACTCTTATCTTTTGAAATAAGGGCTCTGAAATTAGGCTTCTTTTTCAAAAAAAATTTAAACTGTTTTGTAAGCATAGCCGTCATCTCAGACTCTAAATCAAATTCAGTCTCTGGAGGTTTTGCAGTCTCATGAGCACTCGTGAAAGCCATAGTTTCTTTTTGATTTTTCTTTGAAATTTGGTGGGCTTCATAAGTCTGCAAATTTCCAACCAATTGATCGAGCTTGAGGGTATCAACATTCTGAGCCTTCTCAATGGCTGTCACCTTTGATTGGAACCTCTCAGGAAGGGACCTCAAAATTTTTCCAACAACTTTCGCTTCCGGGATTTTTTCACCGAGAGTGAAATAGGAATTCACGATATCACTGAGTTTTGCATAGAAATCATCAAACGTCTCATCGTCGCGCATAAAAAGGGTTTCAAAGGCGGAGGTGAGACGTTAAAGTTTTGACCTTTTAACAGAGGTAGTACCTTCGTGAATCGTTTCAAGAATATCCCACGCCTCTTTTGCTATTTCACACGTGCAAATTCGACGGAATTTTTCAGGTGTGACAGAGCAAAAGAGGGAGTTGAGAGCCTTGCTGTTCCAACTCGAGTTCTGGTAATCAGTTGTGTCCCATTTATCAAGGGGTTTAGGAATATCAATGCCATTAACGGTGATTATAGGTTCACTCCACCCAAAGATTACGCAGTGCCAAACGTTCTCATCGATGGATTTTAAAAAAGCTCTCATACGAGCTTTCCAATAAGAATAGTTTGTACCGTCTAGTAAAAGGGGTCTATGAGTCGAGTTACCTTCACGAATAGAATCCATGATACTAGTCACACCAAATCACACTCCTATAGTTTTGATAAAACAAAGTTTTAGAAAAAACAAAGAGTGACCCGCTCTGATATCAATTGAAAATCCTAAGTGATTCATGATTAGATCAAGATTCAAATATTCCAAATCTCAAAAATCCAAAAACACTCAATCTAAAATCAACAAGCACTTACAAGAGTGATTTTAGATTGTTTGTTTTTCGGAATAAACAATAAATCGACACAAACGATTTTTATGTGGAAAAAACCACAATTGAAGAACCTTCAATTGTAATCAAAAACCACGGGCGAACCGCCACTAATCAATCCACTACTGAAGAAAGAAAGATTACAAAGATACCACACAAATTACCCAACACAGTCAATTTGTCTCTGAATCTTCTGTAACTCTTTCACCACGCCTTCGTCACGGAACTGATCCCGAAGTTGAATCCACAACTTCACTTGTCGAATTAACGACTGCGTAGAATCAAACGCCTTTTGAATTCTATGTTTTAATCTTCGGAATCCACCGAAGAGAACTCACTTGAATTTTAAGAATCAACCTCCTTGATGTATGAATCTCAATGCATAAGTTTAGAACTCTCTGAAGAACATCAAGGAAAACTATGAAAAATCTCAGAAGAAAACTTCAAAACAAAACTCTAGAACTTTTGAATTAGATCTAGAAAACCAGTCCCCAGGTTTTAGGAGAAAACTATCTTCTTATAGAAAGCCAAAAAGAATCCTAGTTCTGAAAGAAACCAAACACTTGTAGAAATCTGGATTCGTATCTTTCGTGATTTCTACTAGTGCCTTCGCTCGAGCCACAAACTCTTCGCTCGAGCAAGGAATAAACTCCTTCAGGTTTTTGTTTGCACGCAATCCTTCACTCGATCCACCAAATCTATGCTCGAGCGTACATTTACCTCTTTCAGGTTTCAAGCCAGACGCAGTCCTTCGCTCGAGAAAGGACTTCTTCGCTCGAGCGAGGAAGACAAAAATGCACAAAAAATTACAACTCAATCAAACAAGTTTGTTCGCGGGGTTTGACAAGATAGGACCTAACAGTCTGCAATGGGATGCCCAATGAAGCCATGTTTTCCAATATCCGAATAAAAGAAAACCAGAAATACCAAATGGGATTTCTATACTTACTTCTTCCCCAAAACTATATTACAATCCAAATAGTGGAAAAGAGAGACAGATATTAGGGGAAGAGAGACAGAGAGAGACACAGAGAGAAGGCAAAACAGAGAGGACATACCTGGGGTAATGCCCTAGTAGTGGATTGACGTTGGTGCTTGATGGGGGTGATGCTCCTTACTTGACAACGATGGAGACAACGCGACAAAAATTCAATATCATGAAGAGGGCAACCGGCGTGAGAGTGAGGGAGAGAGAGAGAGAGAGAGAAAGATGGGCGTGAGAGACTTAGAGAGACAGAGGCGTAAGATATAACTTATTTTGTTTGTAAACCCTAATTTATTTCTTTTGTCATGACAAACCACTATTTATTCTCCAATACGAAATAAAAGGCATATTTCCCCGACTAAATGTTCATTGGTCGCCAATTAATTTATCAATCCCTCCAAAAATAATTTAGGAATTCTTTCAAAGTTTGAAATTCTCCCTCCAAAACTTTTAATTACAATTACCAACTAAAACATTTTTTTAGTCGCTGAAAATAAATTTTTGACGACTAAACTTTTGGTCGCCAAAGATAAAAAGTAAATTTTTGTTATCCATTCAGTGACTAAAAAATTTTAGTAGCCAAAACTAACCATATAGCGACTAAAACATTTTTTTAGTCGCTGAAAATAAATTTTTGGTCGCCAAAGATAAAAAGTAAATTTTTATTTTACATTTAGTGACTAAGGAATTTTAGTAGCCAAAACTAGCTATACAGCGCCTAAAACATTTTTTAATCGCCAATTGTGGCATTTTTAGTGACTTAATTTTTTTTGGTCGCCAATAAAAAAAAATTAGTAGCTAAATATTATATTTTTGCCGACTAATATAATTTTGAGTCGCTAATTCCACAATTTTTGGCGACTAAATTTTCTTTAGTCACCAAATTTGGTCGCCAAAAGTGCAATTTGTTGTAGTGACTCCCAGGCCCATCAGTGATGGACTCAAGTCTAGTCAGGCCCATTGAATTACAGAGGTTCGACACCGAATAACCTCTTCCCCAATTAGGTAACACGCCGAATGAGTAGTGCAGACAAGATCAAAGAACATTCATGCCGAGTATCAAAGAAAATTCAGCAAACTATCCTAATCAAAGTGGGTCCAAGTTGTCCCTTTCCGGAGGTGTAATAGGGACATAGGCCTTGACATTATGATGATTATGATGGAAAGATCAAATTACATGAGAAATATCTAAACCTCTATATAAAGAAGGAAGTTGGAAGAAGAGGGGTATGTATTGCCACCCAAAACTAACATACATTCTCACTCTTGACCAATCTCTAACTTGATCGTCAGAGTGCTAATTTTGGCATCCCCGACCGGGGTATTTCTTATTTTAGGCATCAGAACAAGGATCTATTAAAGATCTATTTGAGATGAATGAGTATTGCAAAACCACCCCTCATAATAAATTATCTACATTCAATATTATTATAATCCCCACTTTAGTAACACGTTCATTCTATACAAACAATTTTTTCCTTACAAATTTAGTTTAAAAAATTATGAAAATTCTTCAATTTTAGATTTTAAATATAATATTTGAAGGGCAATTTAAAGCCTTTAATTACTACAAATGTGTCACCAGATAGCTCTAATGGATGCACAAAAATCTTAATGATCTTATCTTCAACTTTTGGAAGTATATAACTGTGCGTGTCAATTTCCGACCACACTGCCAACTAAGTACTCAGCTGGAGAACACCGGCAGAATAAATTAAGCCCGAATGACCTACAATAGAAAGAAGAGATTCCGGCGATGGTTCATCCACTCGAGGGCACTCCGACGATCAAGTCAGTAAAATATTTCTCAAAGATAACCAATAGTGCTTAACTCACTAGATAGAGCATAAAAAGCATACCTTAAACCCATGAGGGTGCCTCTCTTTTATAGCCAATACAATCCTAGTCCCAATAGAAGCCTAGCTCTAATGGACTTAGAATTACTGCTAATCTTGGACTCCTAGTAGGATTGGGATAAACTCTCTAAGAGTCTTATCTTTACCGAAACTAAAGTCTTCTCCCATTCTAGGACTCTTGTCCCTTATCCGCTTATCTCGGATTCCGGTTTCTTCGCAGATAACCTCGGCCCAGCCAAGATCATCTCGGCGTCATGACCAGGACACGTGGCACCTTCGCTGGCACTTCGGTGACACCTCGGCCACATGTTGTCATTAAAAAATTATGTCCCCACAACTGCCCCCTAGGTTCTATTACCTTGGCATCCTGAGGTGATGGAACCTATATAATTTCTTCCATTTAGTACGTCAGCTAAGCTCGCTTCATCATCTATTGCCGAAGTCAGAACTCGTCAGCTCAATATGACCAAGACCTATAGTCTACTTTCATCAATGCCTTAGAACCAACGACCAAGTTCGTTCAAGTTTCTCAGCCGAAACCGTCCTCCTAGCCGAGGTATTTGCTTCATTGAATCAAAAACTCCAAGAGTTCCAGCACGCATATGAGCTGGCACGTATAGTATTTCAACCATTTTTACCACGCGTCTTTCCTCTACTGGACCGTACCTGATACGCGCTATCAAGTCGCATCACTTTTACGTGTGCTGTCTTACAAGCACGTCGTCCAAGGCACCATAATTGCCATTTTGCCGTCATTTCATGCTTTTGATAAACTTTCTCTCCGTCTTTTCACTTCTGCATCTTCGTTCTTGTTCAAACTTTCTCTCTCAAATCCTCCATTGCTGCTTTTGCGAAGCTTTCTGCAACTAGTTTCACTCTCTCCCTCCGGTGAGGCTTTCGTTGCACTTCTTTGCTTACTACCACCATCTGAAACCGGCGTACTTCACACCGACCTTTTTGTAATCTAAACAATCATTCTTCAATGTTAGGTCGAAGTGCCTTCTTTCCTTTTCTGAATACATTCTTTTTCTTTTTCTTTCAACGTAGTTGTATGTGTCTTCTTTTTACTCTTGTATGATTCTGTACTTAAAATGTTTTTCATGTCTTCAAAATACACCTTAACTATGCAATCTCCTCGGGGTGTAACACCTCGGTTGTACCCACTAATCGGTTTATCTCAGCCTTAGCTTAACACTTGAAAATATGTTCTACAATATTTTCACAAGTGTTATTTACAACTCGATACTTTACTCTTAGTAAGACTTCTGTCTTCAAATTTCCTCCAAGTCTTGGCAACATGGTAATCTCGACAAGTATGTAGATATTTCTTTCCACATAACCTTGGCTTAACTTGTAAAATTTTCTCAAAATTTCAACAAGTGTTAAACCAATCTTCTTTTAACATAACCTCGGTTAACTTTAACTTGTAAATTTCAATGTCAACAAGTGTTAAACACAACCTCGATTTAACTTCAACTTGTAAATTTCAATTTCAACAAGTGTTAAACATGACCTCGGTTTAACTTCAACTTGTAAATTTCAATTTCAACAAGTGTTAAATATGACCTCAGTTTAACTTCAACTTGCAAATTTCAAATTCAACAAGTGTTAAACATATCATCGGTTTAACTTCAACTTGTAAATTTCAATTTCAACAAACGTTAAACATATCATCGGTTTAACTTTAATTTGTAAATTTTTAAAATTTCAACAAGTGTCTAAACCGATCCCAAGCATCATTCTTCAGCCCTTTGCCCTCTAATGTGAACTTAAGTTCCACTTGGATTCTTATTAGGCACGTGGTTTTGACCTCGTCGCCGATGTAAGATTCGAACAAAGACTGGCCGAGGTTGTTAACCTTGGTCTCTTTACTAAGGCACTTAGCTCCAATCTGTGTTTGATTTTGTCGATATGATAAGTCCAGGTTAACCCAACTTAGTTTAACTTTATTATATGCAAGTAAAGTTTCTACTCTGCCATATAATAAGTCTAAGTTATCAGAAACATCGTCATAAGACTGGTCGGTCCTATCGCACAGATTTCAAAAATCAAACTGGCATTTTATTATTGCTTCAGCCGTTATGCCTCATTGTCGACAACCTTTCTCAGGTTGAGGTCCCTAACTTTGAACTCTCTTGGGCTGACCTTCTTGTTGTAAGCCCTGGCAAGTTGTTGCTGGTATGCCCCCAGCCAAATTGTTGTTCTATCGCACATTGCAGGTGGATTTCAAACCATTTTCATGTTTTGTTACATAGGCTTCAGCTTTCTTTTGCATGTAAGGCCAAAAGAATCCCTACGATATTGCTCTATGGGGAAGGGATCTGCCCCCTGCATGGCTTCCACATACTCCTTTGTGGACCTTATATAAAAATTCTTTAATTTAGGCCAAGCTCTTCTCTTCTTGGACTTAATCATCTAGGCCGAGATCTTGTCTTCTGGGATCTAGGATCCGAGATCTAGACTCTGGGATCTGCTCGCTTGGGCTGAGTTTTTGTCTTCTCGTATCCAGTGTTATCTCGGCTTCGCTTCGGTGAACCATTTCTCTTCTCTTGTTTGGACGCCTTTGCCCCCGGCATGTCCTCCTCGGCTCTGGCATACTTTTCGATCCTGGCCATCAGTTCCTCTATGCTTTTCAACAATGTCTTTGCCAATGATTTTCGAAGCAGACAGTCATCTTTCAAGCCATTTTTAAACGACACGACCGCTACCTCTTGGTTGCATCCTGGTATTCGATTGAATACCTCATAATACCTTTTGATATAGGCCCTAAGGCTTTCATCCTCGCCGATCTTCAGGGCCATTAGGGCGTCCACCCTTAATGGCTATAGCTTGTTTGTCACGAACCTGGTTACAAACATTTCGGCCAGGCCTTCCCAGGTTTTCATAGTTCCTTTCGGCAACTTGTGAAACCAGTCCGATGCAATTTTTTCGAAAGATGAGGGGAACACCTTGCAAAGCAACGGCTCGTTCTCGATGTACAACACCATCGAGTTCAGGTACAAGCTGACGTAAAAGCTCGGGTCTAACTTACCATCGTATATTTGGAATCTCGGCATACTGAACCTTTTTGGGGCCTCAAATTTGTCTAATTCTACCGAGAATGGTATCTTCAGCTTGACAGGAGAGGTCACCTCGGCATCTTGTCGCTTTTTCTAGAGGTAATCCTTCAGATCCTCCTTGGTTCGCCCAGGAGCTCGGCTATCTCCGAATTTCAGCCTCTTTGGTGCACTACTTCCAGTGTCATTGTGAGTCCTTTTGGACCTCCCTCCATTGGTCGTATCAAAATAGAGTTCCTTCCCTTGAACATGTCGATGTTCTTTGGGGTCAGCTTCCTTGATGCGATGTGTCCTTTGTGAATCTCTCATTCTTGATTCTCCTCGCCCGACCTCCCTTGAAGTCCGGTGAGAATGTTCCTTGGTCCTATCGTGCTGAGGAGTCGTAGGAGTTGTCTTCCGCCTATGCAGGCATCTTTCTTGGCATTTGGAATCAGCGTATCTTGTAATGGGAGCAGTGGCTGCATAACGTTATTCTGCATCATGAAATTGACCATTGTTTGCAGGTCCACCAACTTGTTCGCCATCCCCTTCACCTCTTCGTCCTTCTGCAGGCATCTATCTTTCCATACTTGGAGGTTATCTTCGTTATAGTACCCGCTTTGGTCTGTTTCCTTTGGTATATCACCTTCCTGGCCGACGTCTTTCACTCCGTGATTCTAGTCTTGAGTTTCTATGTTACAATTGTCTTCTTCGATGTCAAGGTCAATAGGTCTCCCGCTCCCAGTAGGAGTGTTATCCCCAATCTTCTCTTTCTGTCCGTCGTTGGCCATTTATTCTTCTTTTGTTCCCACAGACGGCGCCAAATTGTGCGTGTCAATTTCCGACCACACTGCCAACTAAGTACTCAGCTGGAGAACACCGGTAGAATAGATTAAGCCAGAACGACCTGCAACAGAAAGAAGAGATTCCGGCAGTGGTTCGTCCACCCGAGGGCACTCCGACGATCAAGTCAGTAAAATATTTCTCAAAGATAACCAATAGTGCTTAACTCACTAGACAGAGCATAAAAAGCATATCATAGACCCATGGGGGTGCCTTTCTTTTATAGCCAATACAATCCTAATCCCAATAGAAGCCTAGCTCTAATGGACTTAGGATTACTGCTAATCTTGGACTCCTAGTGGGATTAGGATAAACTCTCTAAGAGTCTTATCTTTACCGAAACTGAAGTCTTCTCCCATTCTAGGACTCTTGTCCCTTATCCGCTTATCTCGGATTTCGGTTTCTTCGCAAATAACCTCGGCCTAGCCAAGATCATCTCGGCGTAATGACCAGGACACGTGGCACCTCGGCTGGCACTTCAGTGACATCTTGGCCACGTGTTGTCATTCAAAAATTGTGTCCCCACAATAACGTTTATCCCTTTCACTTCAAAGTCATAATAATGACAAATGTGAAAAAATATAAATTAAAATTCACAAAAAATTACTTGGGGGATTCTAAGTAGAACCATGTATGCTAGATGGGTATAAAACTAGTGATTTTGAGTATTATACTTAGAGAACCTCTACATCCACACAAAAATAGGTCACTTGACTCCCCCGATTAACGTGGTTGAGGTTGGAAAAAAAGGCAACCAGTTGTCCTAAACGGTGCATGTGTTTCATGCTCCAAACAGTCTCTCTCTCTCTCTCAAATGGCCTCATTCAGCAAGCACTCTCACCGATGACCACCACGCACTACCACCAACCAACTCACTACCGACCGATGAACCTACCACTCACTTCCTCACGAATTCACCATCAGCGCACCTACCACTCACTTTCTCATGAACCAACCATCACTATGAACCAACGAAGTGCGAGTACAAGTAGGAGTATGAGTAAGTCTTGGCTTGGTACAATATGAGTATGACAATACAATAAAAACCAAAGAAGTAAGGAAGGGTACAACTTGGTATTCTTGAAAAAAATATTTATTTTTAATTTAAAGTAATGCAAAAATTAATTAAATAGTTTAATTTGTTAAAATTCAACCTACAAGTAACATTTAATGACAAAAGTAAATGTATAAATCAAAATTAAATGTCAATATATTAAATAACTTACAAATCATAATTTAATTTTAAAAACATGCTAAGTACAAAACTAAAAATTAAAAAAAAAAATCTAGTGACATGAGTTTTATCTCTATAGTAGAAGAAAATATTATTTCAATTGAGTTACGGTACGACTTGGGTATATAGTAGGTACGTCTGGGTACGCCAAAAATTAAGAAGAAAAAAATTTAGGTACGTGTTTCACGTACTCGGCATGTATGCAGAAGTACTAGACGAGGTACCATATGCCGGTAAGTATCCGGTACAGGTACGACATGTTTTTCAAAGTAGCCATGCTTCATAGCTAGGAACCCACTACTCACTGTCTCTAAAAATGAACAAGAAGGATAAGGTTTTTGGCCAGAGCTCCAACAAGGGGATTGGGCTCAAGTCACAACCACGGACATCGCGAACTTGATCTCTTTTTTTTTTTTCTCTCAGATATGGCGGTGATGGTAGGAGATCCAAACCTTAGATCTAGGGTTTTGGAGAAATAAGAAGAAGAACAAGAGGAGCAAAGAATAGGGAAATGGCAGACGAGGAGAGAAAATGATGAGATGGCTCTGGAAAGGGGTTTGGGGCCGCGGCTCTACGCTACTTTGTTAACTGCTACATTGTTTAAGAGAGAGAGGGAGAAAAGAGAGAGAGACAAAGGAAGAGTCTAGAGCAATTTGAGGCTGATAAACCTGTGAGGTTTTTTTAGGTTTGGAGGGTGCCATGTCATTCAGGCCATTCGGGTATGAGGTTTTTGAGTAGACCAAACATTTTCCTTATATTAAAACATCGACTAACTCTCGTAAGTGTTAATCTAATAATTAATAACTGACTTTCATTGATTAAAAAAAATCACTGTAAGTGACATTAGTTTTAGTGATAAGTATGATTAGTTTTAGGGTAAATTCCCTAAAACTACTTATACATACTTTGTCCCTTTAAACTTCAAAATTTAACAGTTAATCCTCTCAAAATATTATTTTATTACAATTAAATATTTTTTTTAGGATTCTACAAAAAATTTAAATTTATTAGAAAATTAAAGTTTTATAGAAAATTAGATCATATGTAAAGTACATAACACATTTATTGAATTTTTTGAACAATAATATCCGTTATTGATTATTTTAAGATAATAGTACTCTTATTAGGTGATTTCATTTGCACTTTATCTCTCTTGTCGTAGTCACAAAGTGCAAATAGAATCACCAGATAATGGCATTATTATTCTAAAAATCTAATAAATATGTCATGTCCTTCATGCATAATCTAATTTTTTGAAAATTCGAACAGAATCTTGACCAAAAAAAAAAAAGTTAACTATAATAAGATAATAATTTAAGGGAGTTAACTATTGAGTTTTAAAATTTAAGAGGAAAAAAATATAAATGAGTCATAATTTAAAGGGCATTCATTGTAATTTACCCTTAATTGTAATGGTACAAGAGTAAAAGGCATTAAATAGTTCAGTTTCAATGTCACATTGTGGGGAGCTTCTATTTGCACATCCCTCATCCTCTTTTTACACACACTAAATAAAAATTATTTTTATTTTTATTTTATTTTAAAGTGAAATTATTATTTTGGACATAAAATAAACACATTCGGAAGTTGATTGTCGAAAAATTGAAAAACATTCGGAACTCAACTTCCGAACAAGTTATTTAGTTTCGGAAATCAACTTCCGAACCAATTGTTTATTTTCGGAAATCAACTTCCGAACCAATAAAAGATGTGTAAAGAGGGAAAGGTGTGTGTGCAAATAGAAGCTCCCCACATTGTGTTGTTAGTATGGCACCAAAAATCATTCAATAGCGTGGTGTTTTAGAAAGTTGGTAAAAAATAATTTTGTGGCTTTTTGACTTCTTTGGTAACTTTTATGGTAAAAAATTGAATTATTTTAGATAAAAAAAATTGACTTTTTTTTTGCTAAAAAAACTAAAAAATTAAAAAGTTGACTTTTTACCCATCTTCCGAAAGCGCCCCAGAGCAGTTCCAATGAAAACGATTTCATTTAAAAAAAAAATTCATGTAATTTTTTATATTCAATTTTAATCATATCCAATTAAGGGTTGATATTTTATCCTTATCCAAACCCAATGGCTAGAGTAATTTAAGGGCTTTTATTTTTGAGTTAATTATTTAAAAAATTTATTTACAAATTTTATGATAGCTCAAATTATATTTAAAATTTTTTGAATCAATAAGTTCGATTTAGTAAAATTGAAAATATTATCAATTTTTTTTTTCAATTTTAAAAATTAAAAACATTATCAATTTTGCATAATAATGTTCTAGATAATTGTTGTACTAATTGATAAAAATAAAAATAAAAAAGTATGAGATTAAATGTTTTTTGTCTTTCTACTTATTGGTTTGATTCAACTATCCAATAAAATTGAGAACATTATCAGTTTTTTCTCGTTTTAAAACTGAGAATATTATCAACTTTTTTATTTTTAAAGTTTTTTATTTATTTATTTTCAATTTTACACATCAACGTTCCGTCATCATACTCCTTTATAGATACAAAATTTTCAATTTTGCACGAAAAAGAATTTAGTTTTTCAATGTTTCAAAAAAAAAACATTTTTTTATCACATAAATTTTTAAAAAAATTTCGATTTGAAAGTTGATATTTTAAAATTTTAAAAATCAAAATAAATATCAAATATCATGTTCTTTTATAGATAATCGTAAATGATGAACCATTATTATTTAAAGGGCAATTCTGATTATTAAAAATTTAATAGGATTTAAAGTTTAAAAAATCTTAATTAAGACTTTAGAAGTTCATAAATTAAGATTTGTGTGTAAATACCTTTTTATTTATTTATTTATTTATTTATTTATTTGTTTTGTGTGTGAAAGAAAAATTCATGCATGTTGAAAAGAACATTTGGCTCCAAATAATTGAACGGCCTGCCTCAATCAAAATTGCTTCCTACCCCCAGCTGGGGGTCACCCCCAGTGACGTGTCACTCGAGGGTTGGGCCAAAAAAAAACTGTATTTTTTTTTAAAAGTTTGAACCGATTAGGCGCGACACCTCCTTGAGGTCACCCCCTTTGGGTGTAGCAAGCATTACTCCTGCCTCAATGGTTTATTCTCTCTTTCTCTCTCTCTCTATCTCTATGGTAGCTTGGATTGCATTAAATTAGTCTAAATACGTGTACACACACATGATATAGTTTCCAAATCAGAATTAAAAGCAAAGTTGCAAAGACACAGAGGCCCTGTTTGGTAGAGCTGTGGGAAACTGCTTATAGCTTATACCCAAACAGCTTATAGCTTATAACTTTCAGCTTAAGCTGATTTCCAGCTTATTCTTAAAGCATTTCCTGCCTCACTCAAAGAATAAGTTGATTTCTGACTTCTAAAAAACTATAAGCTATAAGCTATAAGCTAAACCAAACACATCAAAATAGCTTAAATTAAAATTTGAAAATTTGGAATAAAATTTGATTATAAATTTGTACCAAACAGGCCAAGAGAGTTGCACGGGCAAGCTTAGCTGCCTTCTCAGCCACGGCGTTTGGTATATATTCTATAAAAAAAATCTTTTGTCTTCTCGATTCCATTGTAAAGTAGATATTTAAGGGTGTGTTTCCAATTGGTTTTTACAGTTTTTTTTTTAATATTAAAAAAATTAAAACTAAAACTTTTTACATTTTCAGATTTTAGTTGATTAGATAAATGGCAAATGTGCATTCTAGAAATTGTTTAATATTAGGAAGTGTGTAAAAAAACTATCTTGAAAATATGTAGAAATATTAAAAAGTATATTGATATCAATAAAACTGTATTAAAATTAATGAAAAGTGTATTGTATTTGATAAATATTTTGTCTTTTACTTATATTTTAGGGATATTTGTTAGCATGACCCTAGATGAATAAGAAAAGAAAAAAAAAAATCACTAAAGACACAAAACAAAACAAATCATTATATATATATATATATTCAAGAAAATTGGTGAAATGTCTATCCCAAAGGGGTATTCAAGAAAATTGGTGAAATATACATCCCAAAGGCGTATAAGGCATTAGTTCTAAGTAGAAAAATGTGTGATATTCAACAGATATGGTATTGAATAAGTGACATGTATCACATTCAACATATAGTTAATTTGGTAAATTTCAACTGATAAACAAATAGATTGATTTAAACAGATGGGTTGATTTCACGATATAGACAAATAGGTTCATTTCAATAGACAGCACTCATTTTTTTTTTTTAAAATTGTGTCCATTTGGCCTAATGAGATTTGAATTTGGGCTTAATAGCCCAAAAAATTCAAAAGTGGATTTATAACCTGAAACCCCCCCTCCATTTTTTTTAAATCTTTAATGATTTTTTTTGCTTTTAAAAAAATGTATATCGTACGAACACGAAATAATCTTCTTGTATAATCCTGTCGATCAAGTTTGCACTCTTCCAAACGTCGTCGCTTATACTACCTAAAAACACAAACGTGAGCTAGCCAGCGGGTGTGTACCGAAAACCTCTCCGATGTCTAAGTCAGCCAATAGACAATAGACACAAAAGCTATGTGTATTTGAGAGTAAAAATTGTGATACACATATAGGTCCTATACGAGTTTTTATAGATTCCGCCTGGCACAATCCTAATAGGACTCTCATTCTCCAATGTAGAATCCTCCTAGGAATCATATCTTCTAAAAAAGATAATGCTTATTTTTTGACACCCTCCTCACTGCTTAACCACGTAAGATGGTTCAAACCCTATACCACGATTTAGTAACAGCACAACCGAGCTAGCACAGCCTTGCCTTACACTAGACTTAACTGGGTTCACTTAGCTTAGTGTTATCTTGGGCATCGCGGCCAGTCTTGAGATTACGCCCTGTAATGATATCCTCTATCCCGGTCATCCTTCCACGGATACCTCAGTCCAACACATCCAACCGGCCACGGTAGCCACCCTTAGAATTAGCGGGATGGGGGTAAAGCTACGTAGACAATTACCACTGCCCATAGCTCGGTCCGTTTCAACATCTGGACTTAGCTCGGTCCAAGTTACTCATAAATTACCCTCTCAATTGCCTCTTAATTCTATCTGCAATGCATGATTTGGGATTATTCTTCTCTAGTCAAGCTAAATGTACAAGCCTCTAACCGAGCTCAAATATTACTGGGCTTCCAATTCGTTTGGTCCAGAAATGTCTTATCAATTGCTCTGCACATTGTTCCACTACTCAAGCACGTTTGAAACGTTATTTATTCCTCTCGACACGTGGCATGCTCCTACTAGTCAAGTACACCTGTCATAGTCGTCTTTGTGCTACGAAAATTTGAATAGTCCCACCAATTCTTGTGCCTATACAAAAACTTATTTCTCAAACCAAAGCACTCTTACTATTCATCTTCTTTTCCTTGCCTTTCTGAGTTCTACATCTGCATTCTAGTCCCAAAACAAGTTGCCATACCATCCGCATCATTTGTCCCGTTGTTTGGTTGGATTCTGCCTTCAAGCTTTAAAACCCGTAAGTTTACTATTGCCTCTTTCTAGTGTTTTCTTCTTTTTTATTAATTTCCACGATCCCAGCAGTTAATCCCCATATAAGTATGCTATGTACGCTCAGAGTGTTTTGAGGTTTAAGCCCAAAACCTCACACTCAAGCCCGAAAAACACTCTAGCTGGATTTTAAATCAGTTTAAAACATGGCCTTTGATCCAAAATTGTGTTGTGACTGAACTAGGAATTTGTTTGCAACCCTTAGGCTGGAAATTGACCGAACTAGAAGCAAGTTATACCCTCGTGCACTAATCACCAACCGTGCTACAAACCTCAAGCTGGCCCTGTTTTTCGGCCAACCTGTCGATAACCCAAATGCAGCTGAGCTAGGATTTTTCTGCTTGTTGCCTATTTACTTAGCCCGGTTCAGTTTATCTGGACATAACACTTTTTTCGTTTTCACTTTGCAGACTTGACTAGGTTGGCCAGGCACACCTTTGCACTTTGCCCCTGGGCAATTTTGCTCGACCGAGCCACCCCAAGCTGCCTCAGCGTCGGGCTAGGCATCTGTGTCCATTTGGAACACCATAATTTTTAAGTATAATGGGTAAATACCGGTTCTTAGTGGACTCACCTGGGGCCATGGCCAAATTTCGAAAAGACTACCATATTCCTGATGACGTCCACCTCTCCTTAGCCGAGCTAGACACCACCCCCTGGGGCAAACCGGGCTTCGTTCCATTTACAGTAATATCAATCATAGAAGCCAGGCTCCGGTTCCCTGTCCAGCCCCCCATATGTGAGTTCCTTAGGCAAACAAGATTGTGTCCAACCCAACTTTCCACAAATACTTATAGGATAATAAATGGCATCGCCGAGCTAAACCGCCAACTTGGCCTCAACCTCGGATTGGCCAAGCTATTTCACCGATATTCGCTCGGCCAAAATAACAATGGTTGAGTATACTACCTCAGAGTTAGAAGAGGCCGAAAAAAAATTATAAAAAACACACTGGACAAAGACTTGAACGATGAAGATTTCTTCTGGGTTTACGGCGGTTTGAAGACGAAACCGGATCTGGGGCTATAACATAAACTGGAATAAAGGAACTATTGGTAAGAACATCTCAATCCAACTTTCTTTGCTGTTTTCAATAACCACCGCGCTAACCCATTGCGTTTCTTGTCTTTCTTTTTTACAGATTTGAACCAGCTTAAATCACAGTATACTTACGCTAATCAAGACGCCCTTCGTGCCACACTTCGATACCGCCACCGCAATTGGGCCGAGCTACTAAACTTTGAGCCGACCTATCGGTACAGCGGAAAGAGGAAAACCAGAGTCACTGACTTCCTCCTAGAACCTTCGCCCGAGCCAGACCCCATTCTCCTCTAGATCAATTTACTTCCCTTGACTGAGGAACAAGAAATGGCAAAACGAAAGGTCATGCGAGCTCTAATCACCGAGCAACCCTCCTCCGAAAACCAACCGGAACAAGCCCCATCTGACCAACCGTGCGAGACCATTGTTGCTCTACCAACAACCAGGGCAACATCATCCCGGCCAAGCAAACATGCGCGCACCTCTTCAAGTGAACCGCAACACCTGGTGAATGAAGAAGAGACTGCACTACCTGAACATGCCCTGCCGAGTCTAGAACACACTCGTTCGGGTCGAGCAAGCTCTTCTAAATAGGCGCCCTCAATGTCCTACAAGAACCGAGTTGTATCCATCACGGATTCAGTGGTTGCAAAAAAAGACCATATGCTCGCATTCAACCTCTCCAAAAATGTCTGTCTGTCACTAGACATGGAGCACCATGACCACCTGACTGAGCTCAAGGCCATTCGCTTGGCAACCAAGTCGATGGTGTTTGTAAGTTTTCTCTCTTCTATTTGTTTCTACTTTTAACTGTCTGTTTGCTCGGTTTAACATAATCACTACCTCTTCTATCTGTAGGCTTTGCAGAAGAACCATGTTACCCATAAGCGCGTGCTTGAACTTCACAAAACAGCGCGGTTGGCCGTGGCAGATGCAAGCGCCAAGTAGGCCGAATTAATGGAGGCCAAGCTGAAAATGGCCGAGCTGGAATCCGAAAATGCACGATTCACTAAATTGGTCAACGCGGTAGAAGCTAACAAGGAAAAGGCGCTGGCCAAAAAGAAAGACCGCTACCTGCGTGAACTGGCAAAGTTGGAAAGAAAGAAGAGTGCCGAGATCACCGAGCTGCAAAAGAAGATGGAAGAGGTTAAAGACCGAGGCTTCAAAGAATGGGAGACAACCTACGTTTTGCAGTGTGAAGCTGCCAAAGATATCTTCTTCAAATGCGGGTAGAAGGCTGCTGCCGTTAAGCTTGGTTAGGGGCCAGACACTGAGATCTTTCAGAACTTTTCCCTTCACTTTATTCTAAGCTATATGTCAGACTACGCCAACACAGTCCAACAAAAGTTTCTTCAAGAGGGAGAGGAGGAAGAAAACCCTAAATCGCATAATGTCCCACTTACAAACACTGAGCCCGATCTCCAACCTCTTCTGCCAACTTGGGTGGATTTGCGCAACCAACTGATGCCAAGTGTAGTTGAGGGGACAAACGTGACCGACCTAGCTCAGGAGGTCGCCTCTGAAACCGACCTGCCGAGTAGTGAAGCCCATATTGATTTGGATGCCAACCTAGATGACCTATTTGCCTGATTTTTCTCTTATTGTATATTTTTTTTCCTTTTCACTTTTTAAAAAATGTAATCGGGCTACAAGCCCCTCCTTTGTACTCAATGAATGAAATTTCTTATTTTGCCTAACATTCTGTTCGGTTAATATACTTTTTTCCTTAGTGTACTAACTTTCTACAAGCCTAGCTTGCCTAATTTGGCTCGGCCTTCCCTTATCCTGCCCACCTTTTTTGGCCGAGATAAGCATCTCGGCTAGACAACAACTTCGGGGTTTTAGATAAGTGTTGGTCAAACCTACCAACCTTCTTCAGCCTAGATTCTTATATCGGCTGAAGAACAAAAGATGTTTGGTCAAACCTGTCAAACTTCTTTCAGCCTAAATCCTTATCTCGGCTGAAGAAAGAAAAAGTGTTGGTCAAACCTGCCAACCTTCTTCAACCTAGATCCTTATCTTGGCTGAAGAACAAAAGATGTTTGGTCAAACCTGCCAAACTTCCTTCAGCCTAGATCCTTATCTCGGCTAAAGAAAGAAAAAGTGTTGGTCAAACCTGTCAACCTTCTTTAGCCTAGATCCTTATCTCGGCTAAAGAACAAAAGATGTTTGGTCAAACCTGCCAAACTTCCTTCAGCCTTGATCATTATCTCAGTTGAAGAAAGAAGAAAGTGTTAGTCAAACCTGCCAACCTTCTTCAGCCTATCCTTATCTCGGCTGAAGAACAAAAGATGTTTGGTCTATCCTTTCAAACTTGTTGATTGCCCATAGTTGGCAATAACTATGAACAACTTTTACAGTAGAAAGAATGGTGCTAGAAAAAACTACTTGCTTTATTTGAAAAAAAGAAAAATTACAAGTGTTTTTAAGGAAAAGCTAAAAATAAAATAGTTTGAGATTGGTCGTATTCCATGGCCTGGAATAGCTTTGCTGTACATATCTTCTAAGCGATATACCCATTTTCCTGCTAAACCAATCATTTTGTATGGTCATTCCCAGTTAGGTCCTAACTTGCCATCTCCAGGTACCAAAGTATTGCCCATTACTTTGCGCAGTACCCAATCTCCAATCTTGAATTACCTTAGGTGTACTGTTTTGTTATATTTTCTGGATAACTCTTACTGGTATGAGGCAATATGTACTAATGCCCTTTCTCTTCTTTCTTCTACAAGGTCGAGTTCTAAGGTTATGGCATTACCATTCAAGTTTGGATCAAAATTTTTGTTTCTATTAGTGGGGAAGCCTACTTCCAGTGGGATTACCACCTCCATAGGCCAAGGAAAAAGCGTTTCTCAGGTTGATCACCAAGGTGTGTGCAGTAAGCCCATAAAATGTGAGAAGCTCCTCAGTCCACTTGCCCTTTGCTCTTTCCAACCTCTTCTTGGACCGTTTAAGGCGACTTTGTTGGAGGCTTGACTGGTCATTAGCTTGAAGTGCTGGATTGTAGAGTTGTAAAATTCTATTTTGTATTCTTCGAAAAAGCCCCTAAAGATTTTGCCATCAAACTGAGTGTTGTTGTCGGATATTAGAGCCTTGGGTATGCCGAACCGAGTTATGATGTTCTGCCAGACGAATTTCTTAACGTCTTTCTCTTTTATAGATACAAGTGCTTCTGCCTCCACCCACTTTGTGAAATAGTCTGTTGCTGCAATAAAGAATTTCTATTGCCTGGTGCAGCTAGAAGTGGTTCCACTATGTCCAGGCCCCACATTGCAAAGGGCCACGGGCTGGTCAATGGTAGAAGCTCTCTGGCTCATTGATGTATTTGGTGCGCAAACTTCTGGCATTTCTCGCACTTCTTGACATATTTCTTTGAATCTACTTACATGTATGGCCACCAATATTCTTGTGAAATTGCCCTGTAGGCCAATGATCTTCCCCCTTTGTGGCTTTCGCAAACGCCTTCGTGTATTTCAAACAAAAACGCCTCGACCTTGCTCGGATGGGCACACTTCAAGTAAGGCCTTGTAAAGGACCTTTTGTACAATGCTAGTGATGGGAAGAGCCAAAATCGCAGTAACTTCACTTGAATTTTGTTGGCTTCTTTCTTTTTTTTAGGTAAGATGCCATCTTTTAAAAATATTATGATAAGGTCCATCTTGAAAGGGCCTAACTCGACACAACATGCTTTGGGTTCTTCAATGCTTGGTCTGGGTAGGAAGTCAATCAGCAATGGGTGTAGGATAGATATATCTGCCATTGACGCAAAACCGGCCAGCTCATCTGCTTTACTATTTTCCTCCCGGCCGATTTGCTCTATCCAGAATACTTCAAACTTCATAATCTCCTTTCTGACCAAGTCTTGGTACTTAGCTATCCTATTATCCTTTGCCTCGTAGTCGCCTGAAATATGGTTAACTACCAACTAGGAGTCACTGTACACCATCAGCTCGGTGGCCTTCATGTGAAGTGCTGATTTCAAACCTGCTAGCAATGCCTCATACTCCGCCTCGTTATTGGATGCTGGGAAGCCAAGATTGACTGCCTATTCAATTGTTAGGTCATCTAGTGAGATAAGGACTATACCCAGTCCTGCACCATGCCTATTGGATGCTCCATCTACGAAGAGTTTCCATATCTCTCCGACGAATAACTTCCAAGAAGTGGAGAGGCTGATTACGTCTTAGGATCAGGGGTGTTGCCGATGTCTTCTCCTAGGTTAATATCTGTCGTTGGTCCTTGTTTCTCACTGTCTGACTATCTCAAGACTTTGCTTTTGGGTGAGTCCTTGCTAGTAATGTTGTGGTCTGTTCCTTCTTTGCATTCTTCAGGGCTGGATGGCCTACTGTTTGACTGAGTGTCCTGTTCTGGGGGCTGCGTTATTCCTGCGGCACTTTCCTCTCTTCTTTTGGTTGCCTCGGTCAATTCGATCGCGCAAACATGATGACTTCCTAGTGTGAATTCGGCCACGAAGTCTACCAAAGCTTGGGTCTTTATTGTGGTTTTGGGTTGAAACTTAATGTCGAACTACCCTAATTCCACTGTCCATTTCAAGATTCGTCTAGAAAAATCCACTCTCTCAAACAAGGCTTTTAAGGGGAAAGCCGTTAAGACAATCCCGGTGTGGGTATGGAAATAGTGTGACAACTTTCTTGAAGCCATAATCAAAGCTAAGGCCAGCTTTTCCAACGGCAGGTACCTTGTTTCAGCGCCCAACAATGTTTTGCAAACATAAAAGATAGGCAGGTGTTGTATTCCCTCCACTCTGACCCAACACTACACTAACTGCATGCTAGGAAATTACTAAGTACAAAAGGAGCTATTCTCCTGGTACTGGGTTACTAGCAATGGAGGAGAGCTCATATAGTCTTTCAAGCTTTCCAGGGCACGGTCGCATTCATCATCTCACTCAAACTTGGCCTTTAGTGCCTGAAAGAATAGTCGACACCTGTTTGACGATCGACTTATGAACCGATTGAGCACGGCTGCTAGGCCAGTGAGATGCTATACTTATTTGACTATGTTGGGCCTCTCAAGATCTTGGATGGCTGTCACGACCCAAACCCGGCCCTATGGGTTTAGCAAAATGGCGATGTCAAAGATTACCAAAGGCCTCTGAGCGATGTCTGATCAAAGCAGTCTGAGCTGGCGGAAGCCACGATAAATAACTAGTGTCCATTGGTTTGTGAAAATCGTATATCAAAAACATTTTATGCATTCATACGGTTCAATACAGTACATTCTATACAATCATATCTGATCGGTTAATGCGAGTTGAATCCCTCGATACTTGACGATAAATAGTCTATACAAAAGTACAATCTGATAAGGAGACCGATAGGGACACAAAAACACCCCAAGCCATAACATGGTAACTCGGAACCTCATGATAAGGCACATAGGCTTGACAAAGCGGGGACCAATCCACGCTCCTAGCTCGATGCAGTTCTTTGAGAACCTACATATATATATAAGCAGTGAGCTAAAGCCCGATGAATAACATACGATGTAAAGAGGTTATGAATGAATGTCCCTTCTGATAATGAAATCAATTCATTATCTGATATTTCAATCTTCGATATTCGATCAATCGATATTTCAATCAATCGGTCATATGTGGTACATCCATTAGCCTATAAGCGGTAAGTCCAAAAGGACGGGCCCAGACCCAACAATAATGATGATCATCAATCGATGAAATTGTGGTTCCACAAGGAAACCGTGAGCTCTGTAACGATCAATAACGATTGGGTGCTAAGGATGCCACAATCTGATTCAAATCTGAGGACATACATTCATTCAATCAACAATATCAGTTCAATAAACAGTTCAGTTCAGTATTCAAAATATAACCATTTGAACATATCTTTACACAATCTGTTACTCACAGAGATTGGGCTAATAGCAGCTAGAGCGCGTCCCCGAGAGCCAACCCTAAACAGTTAACAAATAGAACACACACTAAGTTCACAGTCGAAAGGATGATAATTAAATCCCTAAATTTCCTCGGTGTGGTTCTATGTCTAAATCCTCATTAAGATGCCTTAAACTAGGCCTAAGAATGCCTAGGATGGGATGAGGATGCAAAAATGTGCACAGAAATCAGTTTCAGAATTTTTGACAGGGCCTCGCTCGGCGTCAACTTCCCTTCGGCGGACAAATAACAAAGGTCGCTTTCGGCGTCAACTTCCCTTTCGGCGGTACATCTGATGCAAGATCTTTGGATCGCGATTTCCCGCTCGGCGTGAAACTCTCGCTCAGCGGATTAAACAAATCTGAAGAAAATCTTTGGGAGCATGAATTCCTCGCTCGAGCGGCACTTCCACTTCGGCGGATGACAAAATTTGGAAAATCGATTCAACCTCCAAGTTCCAAATCAAGTTTGATGCTCCAAATTCGATCCTCTTGGGCCCATTTTACGAAAACTCTTTCAAACACATAGAATAACAAGTTTCAAAGCTCAATTTAAGAAATCAAGGCCCAAGGGTGTTTCAATTAAACTCAATCTTTAAACCAATTTAGAACACTTTCAAAACATGACATGCATGATCTTTAAACAATTTCAAGCTTCCAAACTAGCTCAAATGAGCTCCAATCTTTCACAACAAAGTGAAAACATGGACTAATATATGAACATGAGCATGCATGTGACAATTAGCCAAGAATTCAACTTCAAAATCACCAATTCAAACATCATGCAACAATGGAGGTCCAATTCAACAAATATGAACAATTTCATAACTAAGCTTTACCATGATGCATGAAACATGCAAGATTTAGCTCAATGATACAATTAGGGAGATGAATGATCTACCTTAGTCTTGTAGTTTAAGCCTAGAAGCTCAATTAGACAATCAACACTTCAATTCTTCAAGCAATTCTACAAGATGAGCTCAAATCTCCTCAATACTCTCCTTTTCACTCTAATTCTCCTATTGGTGGGTTGGGACTAAGGAAATGGTGAGGAAGCTTTGTTCAACATGTAATAAGGTCTAGTGCACTATTCTAAGTGGCCCACTAGGAGTAGCAATTCGTAATTAAATCAAACTCTTTACTTGGCTTTATTTAATCTAACTTACGCATTCCTAATCATTCTTCAGATATATATACCATAATATCAGGAATATTCTCTTGAGTCTAAAACTTCAAGCGGTTTCTAAATCGACGTAGATAAGGCCTTCAATTAACGTTTAAACACATAAATGCAAGCAGATAATTAAATCATTAAGCAGATAGAAATGCAATATAACGGTAAACTTATTCAATTTCAGTTTTGATTTCAATCGGTCCATTGATGCTTGATTAATTCGATTACCGGTCATAATCGATTCAGTTTAGCGATGTCGATGGGTAATTCGGTGGTTTAACGATGTCGATCTGAGGTTATTACAATGGCTTTGATCGAGAGGATCGGCTTCTATGTCGGTTGGTCACTAAAGCCCAAGAATTTGCACGACCCTCGCCGAATCGCATTTAGATCGTTTAGGCGCAACTTATGGGACTTCAAAATTTGGAACATTTCGTACAGGTCCCGAGATGGTCCCTCATCCACTTTTGACCACCATATCATTTATGTAGCTTTCATTGTTCTACCTAACAATGGTGCATATATTTTAGTGAACATCTGTTGGAATGTAACCCCTATGTTTTTAGGCCAAAGGGCATAACATTGTAGCAATATAGTCCTCTGAGTGTTGTAAATGATGTAACCTCTGATCTGATTCATACATGTAATCGATGATAAGCTGCGATCTGGATCAAGGAAGTTAAGTCGGTTATGCCTATTTGTCAGTCCACAGTTGGTCTATCGTGGTAGGAAAAAGCGTCCTTTGGGCATGCTTTGTTCACTGTTTTGTAGCCCACGCAAACGCGCCATTTGCCATTCTTTTTTGGCACTACTGTAGTGTTGGAGATCCACCTAAGATAGTGTACTTCTCTGATCGCTCCTGCCTCCAGCAAGTTTCCTACTTCCTCTGTAATTATCTCTGCATAGTGGAGTGCCGATCGGCGAGTTCGCTATATAACTGGTCTGGTAGTTGGATGGACATTAAGTTGATGGCAGATGAAATTAGGGTCAATGCCAGGTATGTCATATGACGTCTAGGCAAACACTTCGATGTTAGAGGTCAAAAATTCCATGATCTCTATTCTCTCGATACTGGACATAGACGAGCCGAGAAAAAAAAACTTTTCTGGGTTCTTGTCATCTATTCTTACCTCTACTAAATCTTTTACTGCCTTCTGTTTGGTTGCTTTGCCGACGTTTACAAACAGCTCGTTGCTTTCTAGCTTTTCTATCATTTATACAAGCCCTTTAGCAGCCCGACTGCCGTTTACTGTGACGAAGCACTATTTCGATATGATTTGGTCACCTAAGACTTCTTCAATCACATCAGTTTCGTTGGGAAACCGTAACACCTGATAGTAGGTTGATGCCACTGATCGTATGGCGTGTAACCATGCTCTTCCCAAGCTTATGTTGTAAGTGGAAGGGACTTTCAATACTCAAAATTCCACTTGTTTTGTCATCGTTCCTGCCTTGACTGGCAAAATTATCTTGCCCACCAGCCATTCTGGCATTGAGTTGAAGCCGAGTAAGGGGGATGTTACTAGCGCCAAGTCTCTGTCCTCCAATTTTAGTTTCTTGAAGGTCTCGTAGTACATTATCTCGCAGGAGCTCCCTTGGTCAATTAGGATCCGCTTGATGTCAAAGTACTTGACGCGCAAAGTAACCACCAGTGCGTCGTTGTGAGGGCATTGTAACCTTGCTAAGTCCTTGTCAGAAAAGAAGATAACATTTGTGGCCTCCGTTTTTCTCTTTTTGACTGTAAGTTGTGCACTTAGTACCTCTCTCATGTGCTCAGCCTTTTTTATCATCCCTCTAAGTTCACATACCCGTTTAGGTTTGACGATCCCATGTATTACATTGATTATGCCTTGGGGCGGGTCGTCAACGGGTATCTTGTCCAGCCTATTACAGTCCTGGGGGATTGGCTATGTTCCCCCTTCAATAGACTAGTCTAGGTAGCCTGCGGCCACTAGCTCCTCTAGATGTTGCCATAATGGCGTACAGTTTTTAGTTCGGTGCCCCTTTTCATCATGGAAGGTGCAACGATACCTCTCATCGTAGCCCCTTTGTGTCTCTCCCAACTTGGCTGGCCACCGAACGAAAGGTTCATCACGTATCTCGCTAAGAATCTAGTAGATAGGTTTATAGAGTACCGTGGTGATAACAGTGCGAACTCTTAATTTCCTTGCTTAAGGGTCTTCCCTGTTGGCTCTCCTGCCTCGCCCATTTTTGCTTGGTTGTTCAACCATGTTGACTTTTGCTGCAGTCTTTCTATCTAGCATCGCTATTGTGCCAGATTTTGTTTTAGCGCGCTATCTTCTTCTACCCAGATGTGCTGATGTACTCTCTCCATTAGGGCGTCCATCGTGAAAAGTGGCATCATCGTCATTGAATCCCTCGACTTATTGCATGGTAAACCCGTTTGTATTGTGCGATGACAAGGTTTGTGGGGCAATCCCCAATCTAATTGAAAGTCTTCAATATCATTTGTTGTAAGACTTCAACGTTTCCTTACCGCGTCAATGGAAGCGGTTGATTAATCTCCTTTGGTATCTTGGTGTTTGTTCTAAATCGGTGACAAATGCCTGCCAAGCTGCGCCCATGAAACTATGCTACCTTCGGCAACCTTTCAAATCATGTTAGACCCGGTCACCAAAGTGGAAGGAAACAAGATAAACATTAGGGCCTCGTTTAAATCGATACGGCCATAACTTTGGCGTGGCTTAAGTGCGTGGGGTTTGACTTCCCCTCATTAATAGTGAATTTAGGCTGGTGAAAGCTTGAGGGTAGCGGTGCGTTCTCAATTTCCGGAACGAACGGTGAGCTCTGCAACCTTGCTAACACTTTATTTGCTGGTTCGTAAGCAAGGCGCGGTATTGGCATCCCTACCTCAACACTCCCATGTATCCTAGGAGCCAATCGCTGTAGAGCTGAAATTCTACGAGGGTCGTGAGCCCTGGTATCCTCCTTCTATCGGGCCCTCTCCTCTAGCACTGTTCACAGGTCTGCCGACCTAGGCAACTCCGTGTACCTAGATGTCATTTGGTGTGTGTGCGAGGGCTAATAACTGCTTCCCTCCGTATACGACCTCTCAGTCCTCGTTCTCTCAAACCTGGAGTAACGAGTCCTAGAGGTTCGTGATTGGGTATCGCCTGTTCTTAGGCTTCTGCTTTCCGTCTGGGACGGTGTGATTTGCCTGTCACGATCTTCTGAGTGGCGAGGGTGCACCTTACTCTTGCCCACTTCTTCTTTCGATGCCCCTTTGCCCTTTATTTGGCGCTTCATAGTCTCCATGTCTGCCGCCATCCTCCTTATTAATTCGTCTTGCTCCCTCACGCGATCCTCTAGAACCTAAGGATCCAACCTCTGCCTCTACCTTTCAGGACTTTGGGAGTGACGAGGACTGGAGCCCCGTCTTTCCCATGTATCCCTCTAGGAGTTACATCATTTGGGGCTCTAACTCTGCCATGGGTGGAATAAAAGGTAAGCCCTCGTGTCTCCTGCCCCTCTCCAGGGTTTGCCCATCAATAGCAGATTGTGGCAAATCTTCATTTGTGCACCATTGAAATCAATTTGAAGGAAAACTTAATCAAGAGGTTTGTTCTCTGTGAAAGCTATTCCTAAGCGGTGCCAATTGTGCGAGCGCGAAATAATCTTCTTATATAATCACATCGATCAAGTTTGCACTCTTCCAAGCGTCGCTTTTACTACCTGAAAACACAAACGTAAGCTAACCGACGGGTGTATGCCAGCAAACTCTTCGATGCCTAAGTCAGCCAATAGACAATAAACACAAAAGCTTTGTGTATTTGAGAGTAAAAATTATGATACCTGTACATAGGTCCTATACGAGTTTTTATAGATTTTGCTTGGCATAATCCTAGTAGGACTCTCATTCTTCAATGTAGAATCCTCCTAGGAATCATATCTTCTAAAAAAGATAATGCTTATCTTTTAACACCTTCCTCACTGCTGAACCAAATGAGATGGTTCAAACCGTATACCACGGTTTGGTAACAGCACAACCGAGCTAGCATAGCTTTTCCTTACACCAGACTTAACCGGGCTCATTCAGCTTGGTGTTATCTTGGCATCACGACCAGTCTTGAGATTACGCCCTGTAGTGATATCCTCTATCCCGGTCCTCCTTCTACTGATACCTCAGTCCAAGACATCTGGACAAGGCCACCAATAGCCACCTCTGACCGAACTAACAAGATCAAGGGTAAAGCTATGTAGACAATTACCACGGCCTATAGCTCGGTCCGTTTCAATATCTGCAGTTAGCTTGGTCCAAGTTACTCATAAATTACCCTCTTATATATGTACTTTTTATATCCCTCTACACTTGATAGAGCATTTTGACACAAATTTAAAAGGGAACAAGTTGGTTAAAGAAAAATGCAAAGCTGTTTTAATGGGATCCCAAACTCACAAGAATCAAGAAGAATCAATAAGAGTAATGTTGCAGTGTTCCATCCATTTTTATCATATTAGTTTCTTATCACTATATTGATGATATATAGACGGTAGAATTTATTACATTAATAGGTAAATTATACTTTACCTCCCTAAAGTTTCACTCATTTCTTATTTTGGTCATTTAAGTTTAATTTTCTTTACTTTGACCCTTTATATTTGTAATCCTTTCCACTTTGGCCCTTCATATTTGCAATTCTTCATACTTTGGCCCTTTAAGTTTGATTTTTTCCACTTTGGCCCGTCATGTTTGTAATCCTTCCCACTTTGATCCTTCATATTTGCAATCCTTCCCACTTTACTCCTAGACTAACTTTCATCCGAAAAACTAACAGAATTTGTCATATCACCAATACATTAGCTTCACGTGTGATGTAAAAAATTTACAAAAGATGCAAAAAAATGAAAAATAGAAAACAAAAAGTTAAATTTTTTTTTAGTCTTTAGTGAACTTTTTTTTTTTTTTAAAATTATTCATAAACATTATTACAGTATAGATACATTTAACTTAGATGAACCTAAAAAAATAAAAACAAATTTAACTAAAAAAAGAAAAAAGTTCATTAATGACGGCGGTAAAAAAAAATGATAGTAAACTTTTCATTTCAAAATTGACAATACAAGTATTTGAGTTAGTATATTTTCATTTTTTTCGTCTCTAATAAGTTTTTTTTCTTTTTTTAGTTAAATTTGTTTTTATTTTATTAGGTTCATCTAATCTAGATGTATCTATAATGTAATAATGTTTATAAATAAATTTGGAAAAAAAAAAATCACTTTTTTTGTTTTCTATTTTTCATTTTTTGCATCTTTAATGAATTTTTTACATCACACATAGAGCTGATGTATTGGTGATGTGGCGGTCTGTAGTTTTGGATGGAAGTTAGTCTAAATAAAGTGAGAAGGATTGTAAACTTAAATGGCCAAAATGAGAAGTATTGCAAATATTAAGGTCAAAGTGAGAAAAATCAAATTTGAAGGGTGCCTTTATTTACACACCACCTTTCATCTCAAGGCACACCGTTAATTATTTTTTTATTACAATTTTAACCTAAGATAAAATGACCACAAAGGACAAAGGGTTATAATACACACCATTTGTATAATTATCATAAGGACAATAATGAATATAATACACATCTTCATTCTCAAACATTACATTATGTATCTTATGCATCAAGAATCCAAAAACCCTAAACCAAAACCCTTGAAAGAAACAACCAAAAATATACATATTATTGAAAATTTTGATTGGATGGAATGATGAATGCATCTGGCAATACTGATTTGGAACAATGGAGCAAGAAAAAAGTTATTTTTTCATTTTTTTTTTTTCCGTTTTCGTGTACTTGCTGAGGGTGTAAACTGTTAGTATTAGTTCGGCTCTCCAGAGTCGAATAGTATATATATGTTCGACTACCCACAACTGTACAACTTGTTTTTGTTTGATTTATTACTGTCGAACTTAGTTCATTTTCTCAGTTTGTATGTGTCGAACAAAACTATATGTTAGGATATCAAGTATGATTATTTATTTTTTATTTTTTTTCCAAAAGCGTGAGGATCTCTTATTATACTTTCAAATCGATTATTTCTTCCAACTTCGTATTCAACTTGGTGAAGAGATCCTGGCGACTTCACTAGTGAATATACTTTCAACTCGAATTCACTGAGATCCGAACATAAGTGAATACTTTCAACTCCTAGGATCCTCAGCAGTAATGAGAAAAGAAAGTGTATCCAGCAATGGTTCTTCACCGGTTTAAACAGAGAATGGAGGCAGAGATGGAAATATTGTGGGTGGGCGGGGTATGTGAATGAGTGAGGTTAAAGATGGAAGATTGTGGGGGTGGGGTGTGTGAGTAAAGGTAAAGATAGAAGTTTATGGTGTGTATTGAGCAAAATATTTATTTATCAAAATATTAATGGTGTGCCTTTAGTAATGGTTTGCTTTGAGATAAAATATGGTGTGTAAATAGAGACACCCAACTTGAAGGGCTAAAGTGGGAAATAGGTAAAACTTTAGGGGCAAAGTGTAATTTACACTACATTAATACTGTGTTGATAAATAAAATGATAAGTATGAGAGAAATGTTGCAGATTCACAATTCAAATTCTCAAATACACCCACACTAACGTGGGCAGGAAGTTAGGTTGAATTTGAAATAAATTAAAAGTTGACACGTGACTGGTCATATCATTATAAGTAAAATTACGAAAATTCTTCGGTATACAACACCATATGCAATCTTATCATAAAATTACGTAAATTTTTACGAATTTACATAAGTGTTTTAAAAAAAATACATAAGTTGAACACAAATTCACGCAATTCATAAGTTTTTATAACTTTGTGTGAATTTGTATTCAACTTACACATTTTTATAAGATCACTTATGTAAATTAAATAAAACTTATAATGTTATGATAGAAATGCCTCTGCACGCATTATATACTAGTGTATTTCCATAAAATTAAAGAAGACTTTTTAAAAGTTTTCATCCTTATTTTGTTGAAGTAATACCGTATAGATTTTTAATAAGTGTAACATTATTGAAATCAATAAAAAATTCAATAATTATATACTTATCATTTTTTTATACCTCATTTGATATGCCATATCAGGTGACACAATTACAGTTATTAATGTAATTCGTCTAACATGAGTTGCGTTAATATTCAATAGTTAGGTTTACAAGTATATATTGACTTTTTAAATTGTTGTCTGTCCAGTTTGATATATTTACTGCAACAATTAATGTTTAGAGACAAAAATTTAGAGATAAAGTCACTTTTAGACGAACTTATTGTTGCCAAAAGTATTATTATTATATTTTTAGTGATGAAGTTGAATATGTAGTGACGAATTACTATTTTTTGGGAATAAAATTTGTCTCAAAAATTAAATTTTTTATTGGCAAATTATTTTGATGTGCATTTATTAGTAAAATTTTAAAAATTTTATCAATAAAAAAGTTCTACTTTTTACTTTTAAAAATGACCTTTATAACGACTATCTTCATATCAATAAGAATTTATCATTAAATATTTTTTACAACAAAATTTTAAATTTTAAACACAAAAAAAAAAATTATTAATACCTAAAATTTTATTTATTGTAGTGTTTATTTTGATATTTGTAAAATATATATATACAATATTCTCTTGGCATTTAAAAAATGAACATATAAAAAACCAAAACGATTTGCTCACATAAGTCAACTGGTTTTGTTTAATGCCGACAGGTGTCCATGGTTCGAACAAAGTTGCAATTGCATCGTTTATGATCTAAGGTTGGTTTGGATAGAAGTTATTTTAGTAATTTTTTATTTTTTTAATTAAAACATAAAATAAAAAATATTAATATATTTAAAATGATTTTTTCATCTTTTACGATTATAACTGTCTTGAATTTTAAGTGGTCAAAAATATTTAATTATTCCACCATTTTATTTGATCCTTTCATCCACATGATAACCATGATGATTTTACCTTTTTCAGAAAAATAATAATAATTAGTTTTGATTTTCAAAAAATACTTTTTAAAAAATTCTATTTTTTATTTTTCGTATTTTTTTTTAATTTTCAATGAATTTTTTTAATATTTTAAGCATTTTTTTAATTTTTAGACACACCTAACATAAATACACTTAAAAAGTATAATATTTGTGAAAATATCTTTTAAAAAAATCACTAAATACCAAAAATATAAAAATATAAAAAAAAAACACTAAAATTCAATACAAATAAAAAAAATATAAAAAACAAAAAACTCAATTTTTAAAAAACTGAAACCAAACACAGGGTGTCGTTTGGTAATACTTACGTTTTCAGTTTTCTGTTTATATTTACAAAAATTTTAAAAACTCAAATAAAAACTTGTTTGGTAAATTTTTGATTTATAAATCAGTAGTCTCAGTTTATAAATTTGGCCAAAAAAATGTAAATTCAAAAAATGTGTTTCCGTTTTGAGTTTTGAGTTTTTTTTTTTTTTTTACCACCCAATACTAGTCACCATCTCGCACCATTTTCCACCACCGCCTTATACTTCCACCCACCCCTACCACCATCTCTGCCACCACCACTTGTACCACCCACCTACTACCACCACCCGCCACCACCACCCACCACGCGCACTTGCCACCACTCAATTGCCTCACCACCACCGCTCGTCGCCGGCTGCCACCACTACCATGCCACCACCCACCACCACCACCCGCCACCACACCACTGGCCACCACCACCACTACCACCGTACCACCATCCTACTAAATTTCCACCACCACCACTGGCACCACCACACTCACCGCCACCGCCACCCACCATAGCATAACCACTACCACCACCACCACCCACTCACTACCACCCACCACCACCATCACCCACCACCCACCCACAATCACCACCCGCCACCACCACCACCATCCGGCACCCACCTACCACCACCATCCACCACCACACCACCACCACCACCACTGTTATCACCACTATCCACCACCATCACCCCCATTACTCCACCCGGCCAAAGCCACCACCACCTGGCTTCATCCCGTCGCACCCGCCACTACTACCCACCACCACCACCACCACCACCCACCCACTCGCTACCACCACACCACCCACCACACCACCCACCACCCACACCACCCACTGGCACCACACCAATTAATTCACCCACGCCATCACCATGGCGCTGACACCATCCCACACTACCACCACCACCAATCGGCCACCACCGCCACCACCCTCGCTACCACCGCCACCGCCACTCCACCCGGCCACTCACCTCACCCACTTCTCAGCTACTCACCCGCCACCGCCACCCACTCACCCACCACCACCACCCACCCCACACCACACACCCACCACCACCGGCCACCACTTTACCACCATCTTCCACGCCACTTTCCACCACTTGTTATTTCTCACTCTTTTTTATATTTTTAACATTTTTTAAACATTTTGTTAATTACGAAACGCGTTTGTAGTTTATGTTTTTTTTAAAATAAACAAAAATCAATTTATAAAATTTTTGTAAATATAAACTGAAAACGTCAACGTTACCAAACATACATATAATTTACAAATAAAACAAAATTATATCTTCAACCCTTTTCGTCTCTGCTGGATCTTGTGGGATGTTTTATAATTTTTAATTTTATTTTTGAAATTTTTTGTTAAAGTGTTTGATACAATTTACAATACAAAAAGTAATTTAAATAAATTAAGAAAAAAATAATCATTAAAAATCTTGAAATGAATGATTTTAACATCTATGTTTAAATTATCAGTTTTTAACACTAAACAGAGCCATGGGGTATGTGTGGAATTTGATAATTTTGATGACTTTTTCTATTGACTTTTATTTTTATTTTTAATGAGCTTTTTTTATAAATAAAAAAAAAATCAAAATTTTTACACTTTTAAATTCTTATCGACTATATGGACCAGAAAGTATTAAAAAAAAAAAAAAAAAACCCCAAAAATTGGCTCCTTATTTTGTTTTTTTGTTTTCAATGAACATTTTTTTATCTTACTTTTAGATCATTCTATACTATATGGATTTGGGAAAAAAATGACACAAATTTGAAAAAAGAATTTAATATTACATGTTTAATTAGTATTTGTAAAACAATTTGGAAAAATAATTTTCTAGAAATAATTTATAAAATTTAAAATTTTGTTTGATTATATGTTTTAAAAAATAGTTTTAGAGTTTGGGATGATTTAAATTTTTGTTTTTTTTGTTTTTGTAATTGAATAGATAAGTGTGAGAGAAAAATAATTGATTCATCGAAAACGCGAGAAAGGAAAGAGGAGAGAGTAAAAATAATTAATTGATGTGTAATAGAAAGAAAAGTGATTATGAATGTTTTTTTTAAAAAAATTAATTAAATAAATTTTTTTTACATAAAAAAATTATCCTGTCAAGAGACAAACCAAAAATTATCCCAATTTTAGGGCTCATATATAATTCTTTTTTTAATGGGATCCCAAACTCTGCCTTCATCTCGCATATATATGAGCCCTACAATTGGAAATTGGATGACATTGGATTGGATAAATTTATTGAAATTATAGCAATACCCTTTTTGAGGGAGACCTTAAATTAGGAAGGCGAGATATGCATACTCTCAACTATATATTTCAACAAAGGCATGTCATTTCAACTCTATATTTTAAACAATTTAAAACAGTTAAGAGATCTCAAATTCGGAGAAATTATTTAAATAATTTCTTAACACTACATGGCTATCTTTAAGCCAATCACTAATTATAATCTCCATATTGTTTCCGCCATCCTAACATATATCGTATACCTTCTACCATTTTCTATTAATCAAAACTTTATGAAGTCTACGTATTCATACTTTGAAGAAATGAATAATCACCTCTCAAACTTGTCATAATCAACATTTCAATTTCTAACTCGTCATAATCAACATTTCAATTTCTTTAGAGTTTAAAGTGTTCACGCCTATCATGTGAATTAATTTATAGCCAATTTGCCATGCACGCTGGTGTGCCTTTCTTTTCTTTTATACACATCCAGAATGTTCGGTACAATTTACTTGTTGTTTATAATTTTTTTTTTTATTTTAAAATTTCTGTTAGATTGTTTAGTATAACTTTTGTTTAGAATTTATTAAGTAAAAATAACTCAAAATAAATTGAAAAAAATAATTTCTAAAAATTAGATGAAGGATGCTTTTTTCAATTTTTGTTTTTAAATTATTGGCTTTTACATCGAAACTTGTGATTTTGAAAGCAATTTAATTGTTTTCATGCTTGTTAGCCTGTTCCTGTCAAGGGTGATAGCAATGCCTAGTGGACTTTGGACAAAGTGGGAAATTAAATAAAATGAAAATGTGGAGATAAAATAGTGATTATCAAATTTTGGTTGAGATAAAATAGTGATTATCAAAATTTTGGTTGAGATTATGTTTAGATGACAGTAATTTTGAGAGTAATGGAAATCTCATTATTGGTAATAAAATTGATGTATTAATGTTAATGAGAGATCACAGTGACAAAAAGATTGCAAAATATAAAATGAAAAGTCTGCTTACCATATACACAGAGCATCTAGCCAGAAGAATTTGACAGAGGCAACATATAAACATTTGATTGCGCTTAGGAATGATCAACCTAAAATAATCCAGTGTAGTTTTGCTTTCAATTTTTGACAATTGAGTTTTTTATTTTTCGTATTTTTTATTTTAGTGAATATTTTGTAAAATTTTAAGTAATTTTTTACTTTTTTAAAATGCTGCCTTCTTAAAAGTATCTAAAAAGTAAAATATTTGTAAAAATAATAAATACACAAGAATACAAAAAATATATATATTAAATTCTGCGATTTTTTTTTAAAATTTTTTGTATTTAGTGAATTTTAAAATTTTTTCATAAATATTATAACTTTTTATGTAATTTTCCTTATGTTAGGTGTATCTAAAATTAAAAAAAAAAATTCAATGAAAACAAAAACACAAAAACAATAAAAATTTAATTTTTAAAAAGTGAATCCTGAAAATAGGAATCAAACAAATAAAATTTTAAATACGTTTATAAGTTTAATATTTATTTTTATTCTTAAATTACTAACATTTATTTTTAAGAATGTAAGATTCCACTGAAATGTGGGGGATTAGGATTCCTACTTCAATTTTTTTTTTTTTTTTATTCAGAAACCAATTTATGTGTGTCTTGAGTTAATTTCAAAAAATCCATTTGCAGCATTCTCTCACATGAATTGGGCAGCCAGAGAATCAAATCATGGCTTACTGAGGAATTGATAAGATTTAATGGAAGTAAACACAGAGACCTAAAGTACACTCCTAGAACCCAAGTTGCCTTTCACTCAGTGCACGTAACCCCTTAGGATTAGGATTCTAGTATGTGAAATGTAATTCCTCCTGAAATAGACAATAAGCACTATTTTATTCCAATTCATTCCAAACACTAAATTATAAAAATCAAAACTTCATTCTCGGCTGCCCTCAAAAATTATGTTATCCAACTTATTCTTAAAATCAAATTTAAGAAAAAAACAAGACACTTAACTGAGTGTTGGAAGCTTTGGCAACACATTTAATATTTTGGGAGGTTTTTCCCTTACAAAAAATATATCTTACCCTAATTTTTAATTCTTAACAATTCAAACCTTAACTCTAAAAATTAGGATAAATATTAATTTTGGTATTAAATAAAAAAATAAGAAAACAAAAACTTAATTGTGCATGTCAAAACTTTAAGCTTTAAAAATACTACTATGCTTTTTTTAAGGCTATATTTGGAGTATGGATTTAGATAAATTTGAAAAAATATAAATGGAGAGAAGGTAAAATTAAAATATGAATGAAGAGTATATATTTCATGACACTTTTTTTTTTTTTTTTTTCCTTTCCAAATTCATGTCTAAATTCATATACACCAAACACACACTTTTAAGACTTTTAAGTTGATAATAACTTCAATAATTGAATTCATATAAAAATTGAACTAATGCACTCATTTATTGATTTTAATTCATTGACCTTTCTTTTTGCGCTATGAAAGAAATGCGACATCTCTCTCATATAAATTTGATATTACATTATTCAATTTTTTTGTTTTTTTATTTTTGTTTGAAAAGTTTAGAAGTATTATTCTTCAAAGACACCAGAGCAGGCATTTTTAAGTTTTTTTTTTGGGGGTTTAGTCAGATTGAGTTAAGGAAAGTCAGTTCCTAAATTCTAATGTCCAAATTACACATTTCGTTGCCCCCGACTATTGTTACCAATTCTTGTGTACATAATATTTTAGCATCTTCAATTGATTATTATATCTGTGTGCGAAGTAGCTTAAGATTTGAAATATGATTTTTTTAAAAAAAGAAGGAAAGTATATTTTAAAAAATTAATCATTT
>JANUSC010000527.1:0-95648 GCA_025200525.1 Camellia lanceoleosa | reverse complement strand
TATATTTAACAAGCTAAATTTGCGTTGTCTATAATAAATCATTAAAAATCAAATATGCAGTTGCCGAGAAAATGCAGAACCAAAGTTTCAAAACACAAAATGGGTTTTCATTACTGAAAGAATCGAAGGAACAAAAACTTCGCCCTTTTGTCACTACTATTATTGGTTTAGTTGATTTGAACTTCTTAATGGAATTAAACCCACAATAGCAAGAAGAATCAATCACAAGTACAAGAAAAATTTACATTGTTTAGCAAAATTGCCTACATCCACGACTCAGACCAGTTCACTATAAAGAAGAAAGAAAAAATACAATGGGACGCCTTGTGAAGACAGCAATATATTATTGCTGGGGTTTACATCAACAGCCTCTACAAACCCAACAAAGTAACAAGATTTTCAGGGGAAATTAAAACAATTGAGAAACAGGGGGACTCAGAATTTAAATTTATTTTCTATCCTGCATTTTCTGAGCAACATAACCAATTAAAAACTACACATAAAACAAGCAAATACATGAACCAACCTTTTAGCACAGAATGATATATACCTCAGAAAGATTTTGCAAAGGGTGGCCATCTACGGGATTCCGCCGGATGTAAGCCTACAAGCAAGATTCCTCTTCTGAAGCTGTAGCTCCTTGTTCAGGGCGCCTCAACTTCGACAACCTCCATCTCCAAGATTATTCCAAAAGCCGATGGCATTTGGGAATTTCCGTATGTTCTTCCACTTCTTGATATATCTACCACCTGCCTATCTAAACTAGAGTTAGAGAGATCAAATGTTCATTGAGGCTTGATTTCTACCAGATTCTATCAAACCAACTTTCTCCAACAAGGTTGTGTCCAATTTCACTCTTCTTCAATTCCAGCTCTCTTTTCAGGTCCAAAACTTTTGGGTTCCTCTTACATTCTGATAACTCAGCTTGCAACTTGAATTCCCTCTCCTTTGATTCTTGGGAAGTAGCTTCTTAGATGATCTAGCTCAGGAACAAATCACGAGACCCAAGAGGAGCTTTGGTCCTATGGTTATGGAGCACAGTGAGGATGAACTTGTGTAAGCGTTGACAGAGCATGATAAATCCCCAATAAGAACACACTTCACCCGTGAATGTGAAGGCACAAATAGATTCTTGTCGTGCACTGGCGTTTCCAAGCTTTGCGACGGTTAATTTTCTTGAAAGTTGGAACAGTGGACTGCAACTTCGTTTTTTCTCTCCCTGAGAACCCTTTACAATGCTTGAAGACCCCCACGAAGACCGCGGCTTTGAGAAGAACTACTGTTGCTCTTAGCATTGTTTCCCTTTGGTATCTGATTTTTGATCAGCAAACTTTGTTGCTTTAACTCCGATTCTCAGAAAAGATTTTTCTTCCTCATTGTAGCAGACAAACTGTATCAATCTATATGAATATGTTCTTGAACAGCTTTAAAACCCTTCAAATTCAGAAACCAAATATAAAAAACAGTACTGTTTTCAAGACACAAAATGTAACAAACTCTGGGGAACTATATATCCCCATCTAATGTTGTCGAAAACTTACCTTAATTTGATAGTTTATGACAGCATTCAATTTCTAAAACCCAAAAAATGGGTTTTCCTCAAAACCCCAGATTTCAAAATTTCCAAGCTCTGCAAAACCCTCAAGAATGGGTTTCTCCAAACAAAGCAAATAAGAACTCAGAAGAGGCTGATAAAGCTGGGTATATGACAGCATTCAAGTTCTAAAACCCATAAAACTGGGTTTTCTCCCAAAACCCCAAATTCAAAATTTCAAGCTCTGCAAAACTCTCCAATAATGTGTTTCTCCTAAACAAAGCAAATAAGAAATCAGAAGCTGGGTTTGAGTGATTTGGAGTTATGAAGCTAAAAAATAAGCTATTTCACTGTCAAAGCCTACTTTTTCTTGAACCCAAATGAAGTTAGGTTAATGGCAAGAAAAGATAACATCTTGGGTTGTTCTTAATCAAGATTTTGATGATTTAAAAGAAGACAGATAGAGTGAGAGGGTCTGAACCTTGAAGTGAGGTAGTGATTGAAATAGAGAATAATAATATGGGTGATTGATTCAGATTTTGAGGGTTTGGGGAGATGGGGAATTGAGACGCTCCCATGGGATTTTCTGAGATTTTGAGAGAAAGTGACCACTGTGGCAGCTTTGCTTGCTTTATTGGCATTTTTGAAAATTTGAAATTTGAGGCCCAGATATGGAGAATGAAGAAGAGGAGGAAGAAGAAAGAGATACCGAGGAGAATCCCCCAAATGTGCGAATGCAACAGGAAGGTCGTATTCTTGTCCGGACGGCACTTGTGGATTCAATACTCCACAGCCAAACACCTCTTTTGAGTTTTTTTTTTTTAGGGTGTATTTAAAAAATAATAAACTATTTAAATTAATTGATTTTTTAAATTGTAAATTAAAATACTGAATATGTGATATTATATATTGACATGGCTCACATTTACGCATCAATTGATCATGTCGATATGAAATCTATCGCATTTTGAGCTTGCATTTTTTTTTTTTTTTAATAAAGGGCAAATTACAAACACCCCGAGGTTTGGTAAAAATACAAATTCCGAGGTTTGAAATTACAAATTGCCTCCGAGGATCAAATTTTCATAAAAATTAGGAGGGTGGGGAATGCGTATGAAAATAAAAACCTCAGGGGGCAATTTGTTATGGAAATATAAACCTCAGGGGGCATGATGTAATTTCTCAAACCTCAGGGGAAAATCTGTATTTTCACCAAACCTCGAGGAGGTGTTTGTAATTTACCCTTAATAAAATAGGCGAGTTTAATAAAAATTTGAAAATGAGTTACTTGAATAAATAGTTTGATTTTTAGAATATGAAAAAATAATAATAATAATAATAATTGATTCACCGAATTTGGACTCACAGAATTACGTAAATGCGGTTGGATGACCGCTTTCGAGATGGCCGTCGTTACCCTTGCCAACGCGGTTGTCACCCTTATCAACGGCGTGTCAGCCAACATCCACCTAGATGGTGACTAAATGACCTCGAAATAATAGGTGTCAATTGGTATGTACAAATTCAGGACAATTTGAGCAGCCTGAAATGAAAAATGCTCTAAAAATAAAAATAAATAAAATTTAAAATTTAAAAACTCATTTAAATGCATCACAAAAAATCATTTTCTTTTTATTTACTCTTACAAATAAAAATAAAAATGAAATTTCTTCTTCACATCATAAAATTTGAGATTATAATTATCAAATAAATATAAAAAAATCTAGAAACGTTTTAAAAGTCAACAAAATAAATAATTCAAATTATTCAAATGAGATAGAGCAAAAGAAACACATGTCCAATTACACTTCATTTGGTCATGGCTAAAAATTAAGGATAAATTACAAATACATTCGATGGGATTTGTTTAAAATCTTGATTATCTATATAATTTTGCAAATTAAAAATCTCTTTTGGTCACAATTTTTTATTTAATAGAATTAACAAAAAAAAAATGTAACCACTTTTCCATGCAATGAAAAATTAATAAAATGATTAATTAAAATATAATTATAACATTATTAAAATTATGAAAAAATTATTCATAAATCCCATTTGGGAAAATGTTAGTCCATTTAGTCCTACATGTTTTTTATAAACCAATTAATCCTTCGATCGTACTACGTGGCTCAGCTATTTCGACACCTTACTAAAAAGCAGCGTCATTTTGGTGTCGATTTTTCTTTCTTTCTTTCTTTCTTCTGGTTTTCTTGGTTTTTGGTTCGGGGAGAGGAGAAGAAAGAAGGGAGAAAGAGAGGAGGAGGAGGAGGAAAGGGCCATAAAATGGGCTTGGAGGAGAGTTCTGACGATGTCAGACTCTGTCTTGGTGAGTGGCCAAGGCAGTGACGAACTCGATCAGCGATCCAGCCGAGGCGGAGGCGAGGTGGCGATGATCTCATGTTTCTCTTCCCTCTCTTTCTCTTCCTCTCCCTCTCCCTCTCCTCTCTTCCTCTCGAGCCATTGAGCCTAGTAACTTCGAGCTACGGGCATTTTCATAATCCTTTTATTTGTAGTATGTTTTATTGATTTGATTTAGTAATATTAAAGTTTATTTGTTTGTCCTTGTTTGAGATTTGGTTTTTGATATTTTTTGGGATTTGGGTGTATGTGAATAAGGAATGATTTAACATTTTCATTTTTTAGGGATTTAAAATTGATTGTGGGGATTGTTGATGTTGCCTACTTGGTGTTACATTATTGATGTTATCATCCTTGGCCCTAACAATACTAACATTGCAAAATTCAAACAATCATAACAATATTAATAAAAACAATGTGTTGATTGCATTATATACATGTACATGCCGGATCACATTTGCAATTAGTAACTCCTACACTTTCCTTGAAAATAGTAACATTACGAAACCCAACCAATCATACAAACATTAACTAAAACACTATCGTTTGTCACATTACGTCATGCATAATAAATATCACATTTGGTGTCATTGGTAACCCCAAAAACTACGATGTTAACATCACCTAAAACCTCACATTACATACCATTTAAACAATATCTCATTTTGAACATCGACCTTGATGTCATATTATTCCTAAACAACCAAAGTAACATCAAAGACACCCATACTGTTGTCATCGTACCAATACCACGATCAACAGCGTAGTCAGCGAATTGATGTAAATAACGCCGAAAACACCTACAAACAACCAAAGTAACATCGAAGACACCCATATTTTCTTATTGCACTCCTAGATGTCCCAATGCCTGGCGCTTCAATTATAAATTTACTAGAAAGGGTTTTGGATTTTCTAGGGTTTTAAAGGATTCTGTAATGTTATTTGGGAAATAAAGAATACTAGGTGCAACATTGCCAAATCCAACATTCAACTCACACAAAATGAGGATCAACACTACAACATCTACAAGGAAGCGTTAAATTTCTAATTTTTGAGCTTTTGTTTTGTTTGCAATGGAAAGAAAAAGAAAAAATTGTTATAGTATGCTTTTAGGTATTTTGGTAACTACAACATCATTTAAACACAATTTACCCTCCAAATAACCAACTCACGCGTTACATTTGTGGAAGCAAAGTGTAAATAATATTGACTTGGGAGCTTTCAATCTACCAAATAAATTACAAGACTATATAGTTCAAACTATCTAAACTTAAAATTTATTGATGTTTTCCCAATAATTATTAATTAAATTAATAATTTATTAATAAAAATGATCTTTCTCTCCACTTACCCCAAAAAAAAAAAAGTGTTCATCCGTTAACATAAACAGTTCTAATCACATCCATCTAAAAGATTTCAAACTTTTACCTAACGAAGAAAACTTAGGGTTCATTTGGTAATATTATAAATAAATTATTTATTAATTTTTTTGTTTTACTAAGTTTTTATTGACTTATTTATTGTTAGAGTCATATCATTTTTTAATTTTTTTATGTCTTTTCATAATAAATAAAAGGTTAGTTTTTTGTATTTTATTTTTATTTATTGGTCTTGGAGCAATACTCCACACTATTGATTGAGATAAGCATCTCATTGTCTCTTAAGAAGAGTTAGAAAGGTGATGTGTCTCACTAATTGAATCAATAAAAATCAAGTTAACTTCAACTTACTTTAGAGCAAACAATAATTTTCCCAATCGACCAAATCATATAAAAAATATGATCTACCTCAGGGTGTAAATTTGGGGCTGAGCAGGCGGCCCATAATAGGAACCGTGTGCTCTTACTAAAATTCCGGATCGGGCGGGACGTCTGCAAGCTAAAAAGTTAAATTACACTTACACTCCTTGAGGTTTAGATTTAATACATATCACCCTTAACATTTGGAAAATTACACCTTTACTGTCATTGTAATTATTTAGGCGGAATGAAGACATTGAATTCATGTACTATATCTTTTCTTGTTTTCTTTATTTATTTCTTCTTCTTCTTTTTTTGGTTCCCTTTCCTTTGCTTTACCTTTTTTTGTTTTTTCAATGTAATTTCTTATGTTTTTACTACTAGCGAGTTGTTGCATTTTATATAAATAAGAATTTGTGAAATGAGACTATTAACCTGGGTGAGAATATAATTTCAGAATGTCGAATGCGATATAATTAGACCAAACCCAGGGAATGTGCATATAATTTACCTACCAAAAATTAGGCCCGGCCGAGGATGTTAGTGCCTCGACGAGGCTTGGGCATGGTGCCTAAACATTTTTTATATTTTTTTTCTATTTTTCCACCAAAATTTTATTCCTTTTCACCAAAAATAACCTTGGGTCTCGGAAAAGCTTTGAGTGGACTTTGAGCAGACTGATAAGTTTGGTTTCAAAATGACAGCCCAGGTCCAAGCCTAAGCCTAACTAGGCCAAACCCACCTCGAGCCGCAATTGGATTTTAAATCACCCACAGACCACGGGTCATTTTTACACCCCCAAATCTACCGTGCCATGCCAATAAAATCAACTTTCAATAGACACAGTGACACCAAAGTCAAATATATTGTTCCATTCAAAATATGAAGGCTTTGGTTTTTCAGCAAAAGAGCATTCAAGTTGTTTGGTTTGGATTTTTAAGATTCATTTTTCAGAAAATTAATTTTTTTTATTTTTTATATATTTTTTATTTTTATCGATTTTTTTTTAAATATTCTAAGATTTTTTTAATTTTTAGATACATCTAATATAAATAAACTTTAAAAATATAATATTTGTGAAAAAAACTTTAAAAAATTCACTAAACACCAAAAATATAAAAAAAATTACAAAAATTCAGTACATTTTCATATTCTTGTATATTTATTGATTTTTTAAAATATTTTTTTACAAATATTTTACTTTTAGATCTGATAACTTTTAAAAAATTGAATCGAAAATTGAAACCAAACATACTAATTGCTATTCCAAACTTTAAAGTTGATTTTTAATTTTTTTTTTAATGTGCAAAAAAATTACAAAAGTGATATGACTTAAAAAAATATAAAAAGCCAAAATGCTAGACTTTTAACAAACTTTTCAAAATAACCCTAAAAATTAAATTTATTTTTCAAACTCAATGATGTGACAGTCAATTAATATATTAAAAATAATACTCTCTCTCTCTTATTTTTTTAACAGCAGTGCTAGGTCCCCGAAATGGGGGACCCCGAATCCCCACAATTGGCACTTTTAGTTTAAAAAAAAAGAAAAAAAAAAGAAAAGAAAAACAATTTCTAAAAAAGGAAATTAGGGGGATTAGGAGGATTATTTTTAGGGGGACAAATCATTTTTGTTTTTTTAATCATCAACTAATCAAATCACTTACACATCAATAGGTCTAAAAAATGGGTTTGTATATCATTTTACTTCAGCAAAACATTTCAAAAAAAATTCTAAAAATTTAAAACATAATTTGGTGCAAAAATTAAAAATGAAAAATATTGATCATTTTTATATAGTTTTATTTTTTAGAGTCTAAAATAATTTCTAAAGTCTCAGTTTTTTTAATATTTATTTTCACGGTCGTGATAGGTAGCTCGAGAGGAGGCTCGAAATTGGCTCGAAAAAGTGAGGCGGAGGAGGAGGAGAGAGGAGGAGGTGAGGCGGAGGAAGGAAGGTAAGGAAGAAGGGGGTTGGAGGCCATAAATATAGGGAGGAGGAGGAGGAGGAGGGCGTGGAGGCGGAGGCGGCGGTGGTCGCAGTCTTGACGAGGAGGCGGAGGCGCCATTGGTGGCGGCGATGCGGAGAACCTCCTCTCTCTCTCTCTTCTCTCTCCTCTCCTCTCCCTCTGTTTCAGACGAAGAAGAAGAAGAAGACGAGCATGAAGAAGAAGAAAAAAAAAAAAAAAAAAAAAAAAAAAAAAAAACAAAAGCGGCGTCGTTTGGCGTCACGATTCGAGCAGCGTCAGTTTGAGCTACCACATTTCCTTATTTTATTAAAATTTATTTCTAAAAAACAAAACAAACATAACCGAAAATTTTGTCATGTCAAAAAAAAGTACAACCAAACATATTGAACATTATTGAGAGGATAAAAGGCCTGAGCCCATCTCTATGTGCTGTATACTTCACTCTCACTAGCTAACCACCCAGCCCTGGCCAAGCCTGAGTTTTGGGCCACCCCAAACACCAAAGACATCCATCATGATATCATGATGTACCCAAAAAACACAAATACAAAAATTCAGTCATGATAGTTCAGCATGCACACCTAGGATTTAATTTTAAGAGCATCAAGACAAAAGACACACTGTTGCCAATCATTTTCCCCAATTGTCCCACTTTTCTTTTTTACAAAAAGACAATCATCTTGATGCACCATTTTAATTATGTATATTTTTTGGAAGATGATTTACAGGGGAGGATAGCCAGCCAAAGAAGACTTGGTGCAATCACTTATTAGAAGGAATATTCTGAAATGACAATTTGTAATTATCTTGAGAAATATATTAAATGGTTATTTAAAGTATAATGAAAATTACACCAAATTGTCAATCAACAAATTATATTGCCACAAATATATATATATATATATCAAATCAACAATATAAAATGGACTGAAACAAATATAAAGTGGAAAAATTTAAATGTAGTGAGATGCAAGAACCTTGATCAAGGGACTACCTTATAGTTATTTTTCCAATCTCTTATTGCTACAATGAATTTAAGAAAATTGATCATATTTTGAGAGAGTATAATGCTAAATGAATTGCTACTAACTTGTTTGGTTAGAATCTCCCTACTTTGATTTTGGCATTCATATTTAAAATTTGACATTTACCTCCAATAATATAGCAAGAGAGTTAGACCCTATATCATTAAATATGTAATAAATTAAAAGTTGACACTTATTATACAACATCATTGTAAGTCAAATTATAAGAATTTTTTAAGTTTTCAAATAAACTGAATAAGTTTTAATTTAAAATTGTAATCAAATACTGTTACTCATCATTACTTTGGGAAATGCTAAATAAACTGATGTTTTTACTTAGTACAAAAAAGATGTATAAAAAATAAAAAGATAATGTGATTCAAATAAACCAACAAACTGACTTATAAGTGACTTCGTAAAAAAAGGTCTCAATCTTCTATAAGCAAATAAACTAAATAAGTTAATTTATAAGTGCTATAAAACAAGAAAAATTAGTATAAAGAAAGAAAAAGAAAAAAAAAAAAAATCATTCAGTACCCTCAACGATCTACATAGCTATGTCACCCACCAATCACCTCTTTTCTTTGTTATTTCTGGTATCCTAATGTAAAATCATGATTTTTACTTTATTTATCAATTACAATGCTATTGATGAATCACCATGTAACTATCTTCGAGGACGAAGTAATTTCTCGTCAAACCATAACTTACTTTAATGGTATAATCATGAGGGTCAGGTGTATTGTATAATAGTCATACTTGGATATATCAACAACTCAAAGAGTGAGTGTTGCCAATCAGGGTTAGAGTAAGTGTTGAGGCATAAATATGCAGTTAAACCTTGTTTTTATAATAGAGGCACTACTGGCACATTTTGCCTTTTTTTTTTTTTTGGAAGTGGGATTGGAAAATTGTGAGTCTGCTCACTGTAATTTCAGTGTCTTTATACCGTTCACAGTTTCTAGTTTTTTATTTACATAAAATATGAAATATATTTTTATTTTTCTAAAATATAAAATAAAAATAATTGTTTGATATATTTATATAAGAAAATTTTTAAATGAGAATAAAAATTAAGGAATATGCTTAGTGAATTGTCAAGAGTAGTGATGATGGTGGTGGAGGGTGGCTAGGCGGTGACCATAGTTTCTGAAGGTCTTGAGTTTACGGAAGAAGACCAAAGGTCATCATAGGATGGCGGAGATTGCTAAAGTATAATTAGAGATTACCCAGTAAGTGGCCAAACGGTGACTAATGTAGGTGAGTGATAAAAAATGGTATAGATGGCAATTGTAAATGCGACAATGGTGGGTGCCATTAGGTGATGGAAGAGGTAGAAGAAGTGAAACTATATTTATTTTTATTTTTACACAAGATAACAATTAGTATGTTAGTAGTTAAATTATAATGCAAATTAATATCTTTTTATAGACTCAAATATGAAACCTCACATTCTATCGAAAGTGTCATCTTCATGATCACTTAGGCAATTACCTGAAGTGAAAATGTATTTTGAAACTTGGGAAAACACATTTTAGTTTCCAAAAATCAAATGTGTTTTCATTTTTTAAAGCAAAAATAAGAAAATACCTTTTTTTGTTAGGTTTTCATTTTATCCATTGTCATTTTTCATATTTTTGGAAACAAAACAATAAAAGTTTAAAGCTATCATCATTTTCATATCATTTTTCGTCTTTGTGCAAAGTGAATTTTTAGATGTTTTCTAAACCTAGTTTGTTTTAGAGGAAAAAAAAAATTGAAAATTTTTTTTGAAAATATTTATCAAATAAATTAAATTCTGTTTGTTGGAAAATAAAAACATAACCAAACACGCCCTTAAATTATGATAGTCCTACATTGACCGGGGGATATATAATGTTTTTTTTATTTCTAATTATTTTTATATTAATAGATTAACAAACTAGTAAACGCGGATAATGAAATAATATTTTAAAATGATTCACAATACTTGTTTTCACTTTTCAAAAACACTTTCGGAAAATTTTACTTTTTATTTTTCATATTTTTTGTTTTTACTAAATTTTTATAATATTTTAAACAATTTTTTACTTTTAGACAGACCTAACATAAATACACCTAAAAAGTAAAAATTGTAAAAAATCTTTTAAAAATTCACTAAATACCAAAATGCAAAAAAATACAAGAATTGATTACATTTTTGTATTTTTATGTATTTATTAATTTTTAAAATATTTTTTCAAATTTTTACTTTTTAGATACATCTAAGTAAGGTGCGTCTAAAAGTAAAAAAAAATGTTTAAAATTTTAAAAATATTCACTAAAAACAAAAAACACAAAAACCAAAAAGTCAATTTCAATAGAAAACTCAAACCAAACACTGATTATTTTTATCACAATTTATTGTATTGATGCAATAAATCATACTTACTCATATCTATTATTAATACAATATTTGACGTGTACATGAGTTTTTTTTTAATTTTTAAATAATGATATATATATATACATGAGTTGATAAAAATAAAATAAAATAAGTGATCAGCATTTTTTTGGAGCATGCACCAATAAATCCCAAAATTATATCTTATAACCCATTTGGTCCTATGAATTTTCTTATGAACCGTTTGGTCCTCTTTCAATGTTAATGACCATATTAATCGCGTTACATCGCGTGTGGGAAGTTATAGTCAAGACAAATCTGGGATTTCACACTGTGTAATTTACGCTTGTACCCAAAGCTTGAAATGGAAAAACTAGGGATTACAGATCAACATCAGGCCATGATCAATATCATCAACATTATACATGTATTTCCATGATCAACATTGTACATGTATTTCCAAGATCAACATTGTACATGTATTTCCAAGATCACCATCATCAACATCAGGCCATGATGAACATCATCAACATTATTTTCATGATCAACATCAGCAACATTATTTCCATGATCAACATCACCGAATCAACGCCATGATCAACATCAGCAACATCAGACATCATCAACATCAGGGCCATGATCAACATCATCAACATCAGCGATATGAACGTTATGCTCAACATCGTCAACATCAACGCAGATCCACACCGATCCATCAACAACATCAGTGGTAGACATCATCAACATGGCAGATAGGTGATCTCGATAGCGGATGAGTCTTCTCCGACGTCTTCATCAACATCATCAGTGGTAGACATCTTCATCAACATCAGTGGTAGACATCATCAACAATGGCGAATGGGTCTTCTCCGACGTCTTCTTCGGCGCCTCTGTTTATATCAGATCAGTGCCGCATCTATCTCAGATCTGTCGGATCTCCGATGATCTCGATCGGGTTTTCAGAAAACATGGATGCAACTGGCGTTGATGTCAAAATTCGACGAACTCTTTGAGTTTCGGCTGTCGGGATCTAACTTTGAAAATGGAAACTGCATCGCCGGCGGAGAGAGAACATGAGGAGGAGGAGAGAACCTGAAGAAGGAGAAGACATAATGAAATAATGTTAATCAATAATAATAAAATAATGTTAACCAATGAAATAATGTTAAACAATCATGAAAAGGGTATTGGTGTAAAAACAGATGTAATCAAATCACATCCCAAAAATCAGGTAATAAATTAGGATTAAATGGTGTACAAGAAAATTCAAAGGACTAAATGGTTTAACTTTTATCAGGATAGGAGTTATGGGTAATTTTTTCTATATTATAATTATATTATGTAGGGAGATTAATCAATAAGTCCCGTATTTTAAACTTGTAATTCATAGTCTTATTTTTTTTTTTTGTGAACCATTTAGTCATTTTGGATGTGTAATGACTAATTTGTTTGCCATATGAGAGTGTCACATTAGAAAAAGTACACCAAAGAATTTTTTAATGTCACATCATACCCACCACGTCAGAATGTTACATTTAGAAAAAGTACACAAAATAGCTTTTATTTTTTTGAGTGTCACATCATACCCGCTACGTTGGAGTGTCACATGTCACATTTGGAAAAAAGTACACTAAGGAGTTTTTAATTTTTGTAGAGTATTACATCATACCCCCCACGTTGTTACGTTAAAAGAAAATACATTAAGGAGTTTTTTATTTTTTTTTGAAGTGTCACATCATATCCGTCATATTATCACATTTAAAAAAAGTACACTAAAGAGTTTTTATTTTTTTAGAGTAAAAATTTTGGAGTGTCACATCATACTCGTCACGTTGTCACATTGACAAAAAATATACTAAGAGTTCTTAATTTTTTAAAGTGTCACATCGTTAGAGTCATAGTAATATCTGTCGCATTAGAATATCGCATTATACATCACGTTAATAAAAGATATAATTTTTCACCAAAACACTACCAAAATAAAAAATACAACATTGATAGAAACCCTCTAATCACCACTCCACCACCCCACATACAAGTGGCACGTGGTGATTGAAAAAAAAAAAAAACCTAGCGAATGAGAGGGAAAGGGGGTCAAAGGGGGTGGGAGGAAAAGGGGGTTTGAAATATTTTTCTAAAAAATAAAACCACACAAAAAAAATACTCTCCATTAAATTAATAAAAAAATTAAAATTAATTAAAATACTTATTTATGAGATAGAATTTATTGATAAATATTCCTATTATGTATAATGAATTAATGAAGTGAAGGCGTGGTACACGCTTTTTTACAGGCGCCGCACGCGATGCTTGTGCCATTGACATGGTTTTAAATTTAAATTCTTTTCTTTTCTTTTTACAAATTGATTTTGTAGTACATGGATGGTACGCATATATGGAGTTCATACATTAAAAGATTAATAAATATGGTTCATTTTCATTCAATTATGGGTTTTATTAAAATAATAAATTTCAGTATTTTTTGTTGGTATTTTTGGAGATAACTTGTGAGTTAAATTTCTAGAGTTGTACTTTGAGTTTTTGGTCATTTTAAGGTCCCTTCTAATTCTAATGATCTGATTTGTTTATTTGGTTAGTCAATGTGTGTAGTTATTAATAAAAACAATTAATTTTAAAAAAAAAATAGATGAAAATTTTAATTTTGAATATAGATCCCTTTTTTTTTTTTTTTATAAACAAATATGATGAATGTAAATAATTATGATTATTTGATTAATCTGATTCTTTCAAATCTACCTATGACTACAAAATGAAAAGGATTTGATCGTTAAAATAGAATCCAACTCATAAACCCAAGAGTAAAGAAAATAAATAAATAAAATAAAAAGTCAGAATATGAAGATTTTGAGTCATCCAGCGAGATACCACATGACTTTGTGCCTCATCCAGTAGAAAGTGGACTGAAGTACAAAAATCCACCGTGAAACTGATTTTTAAAACAATTGATTGCCCTTTCCAGGTTGCCTTTCTTTGTGTTTTTTGAGGCCACGAATTTAAAGGCCATTTTCCAAAATGACTAGTTTGATTTAATTATTTTGATCAATGTGATGCAAGGAAAAATGGTGTGTTTAGAGTGATGTTTTCTCTGATTTGGAATGGCTGCTATGCGGGGTGCACAATAATCACTGTTGTGTAATTAAATGAGCTTATTTTGGGATCCATTTCGATAATCCGTATCGTTCACATTTCAGAATATATCAAGTAGAACATACTTGTAAAAAATTAAGTTAATCAGATATCATTTACCCATTTATCCACTCATATTTGTATTTATTTTTATACTTTAAATCACAACTGTTATTTATTTTTGTAAATATAAATGTGAGTGGATGAATGGATCAACGATATCTGATTAACTTAATTTTTTGCAGGTATTTTCTACTTAATATATGTTGAAATATGAACAATTTAAATTATCAAAATAAACCTTAAAATAAACCTATTTAATTATACAACAGTGACTACTGTGCCACTCGCAGCAGGCACCTCCAATCTTGTTTTCTCATCATTAATGATTTTTATATTGACTTGAAAGAAAAAAAACAAAAACACTCATGGAGGTAAGTGCACGGGCAGACCCAATCAACTTATTTGGTTTGAATTTTCAATATTCATTTTTTAAATAATTTATTTTATTTTTGTATTTTATTTTTAGTTAATTTTTAAATATTTTAAGTAATTTTTTAATTTTAGATATACTTAATATAAATACACTTAAAAGTATAATATTTGTGAAAAAAATCTTAAAAACTCACTAAATACCAAAAAAAAAAATCGATTACATTTTAGATTCTTGTGTATTTATTGATTTTTTTATAAATATTTTACTTTTTAGATACATCTAAATGAATGTGCATCTAAAATAATAATAAAAAAATTACTTAAAATTTTTAAAATATTCACTAAAAATTTAAAAAAAAATACAAAAAATAAAAAAATTAATTTTTAAAAAATTAAATCCAAAAAATTTAAACTAAATACACTAAATAATTTTTTTTATAGCGCATCATACGAAAATGTAACACAAGCCTTCGCAAAATGAGGCCATTTAATGAGAAATCTTAAACTCACAAATATGCTCACCATTTGGAAAGTAAAACAGAACCCACTTCAATTATATGATAAGTAAGAAAAATTTAGTGGTTGTGTTTGGCAAAAACTTTTTTAATTGATTTTTAAAATTCTAAACTTTTTTAACTTGAGACTAAAAAGTTCGTGCAATAAAAATTTTTTAAATTTTTGTGAGAGAAAAAGTAAAATGATTATGGTTTAGATGTGACATTTTATCTTATTAACTTTTTAACATATTTTGTTTTTAGTGATTAATTTAGTCCCAACCCAACCCACATAGCCAAATTTCAAATATAGTGCTATGGTCACGCCCAAATCTAAGGCCTCGTTTGGGAACAGGCTAATTTAGTAACTTTTTGGCTAATTGGCTAAAAAGGTTGGTAAGAAAAACCTGTATGTTTGGGCCAACTTTTTGGCTAATTACGAAACGACGTGCAAAAAGTAGAGAGAAAAGGGAATCTTTGACTTTTTGGTATGGGTTGTTGGCTTTTTGGCTAAAAAGGTAACTTTTTGGCTAATTGGCTATTTTAGCCTCTTGCCAAACGAGGCCTAAGTTCGCCTAACTTAAGCAGTTTATAAAGAAAGATTATAAATGTAGCGTCATTGCCCTACACCCTATCCCGAACTAGCCATTTATAGAGAAAAATCTCAAATCTAGTTCCATTGTCATGCCAACCCTAATTTTGCCTAACTTAGGCCGAGAAAAACCTCCAATCTAGCACTATGGCCACCCTTTTCCCAACCCTAAATTTGCCTAACTAAGGCCATATTCAAAGAGGAAGATCTCAAGCTGGGGATAGGACAGGACCACCCATTAAGTTTTGTAAAACTCTTTTTTATGAGTTTTCCTTGGTTTGGTTTAGTTTGGTTTAGTTCACTCACATTGAAAAGAATTTTTTACCAAACATTCAATTCTAAATTAGGTGGAGCTATCCATAATAAATTAACCCTTTAATAAGGTCATCACATTCCCATCCAAAAACTAAAAATAAAAAAAGAGTCACCACATTGAAGTTATTCAAAAGAAGTCTTACAAAAATGACTTGATAATTACATTTTAGAAATTGTAAATCACTTTAATGAGTTTTTTTTTTTTTTTTTATATATATTTGAAATGAATGGATAAAGCTGTCCTAACTTATTTTGTATGAATTTTTTATATAAATTTTATATTTATATATCATCACTCTAGTCAAAATGATCTACATTATAAACTTGTCATAATTAGAGCATCTTGTGTTCAAATTTTTGTTGGTGTTGATGTGGTTTACTAATAGATAAAGTAATAAATAATCTTTCTTTTTTATTTGGTAGGAGTAAACTTTTGCTCACTAATAGATTTAAGGATAAATAAAGATGAAAAATAACTTGGTTTGATTAAGTTTGGGCACATTGTTAGGACCAGATACTTATTGAATTAAGGAGTGAACTTTGCTTAAAGGGAAGTATAAACTAGAAAAAAGATAAGCTAACAAACAAATTAAGATGCATGAGCACTCTTTAGCAAGCCTTGGTGTGGTGGAAAGTTATTCACGTTTCTTGTAGTTTTAACTTCTTTTGAAAAGTGACTTAAAAATTATTTTTTAATTTTTAACTTATTTTTAATCATATTATTTCTCACATTTTATATATTTTTAAAAAAAATTAAAAATTAATTTTAATTATTTTCTCAAGACAACCCTTTGTGGAAAGTGTCTTAATAATAAAATTAATGAAAATTGACTCAATTTTCTTCTTGATGTTTAAAGGTTTGATGAGGGGCTTTGAGTGGGACGGTGAAGTCAAATCATGTGAATTTTCATAGGGTGCTTCCTAAGCAACTTAGCCATTGACAAGTGGCAACAGATTAGAAGTCAAAGTCACAACAAGAAGTTAGGCCTGGACTAATGAAAGGTGACCCATTAATGTTACCCACTCCAGGTCCAGCCCGTTATGGTGAGATTAAAACAAATGGCAGTTTAATACATATTGACTTTCATTTTATTTATTTATTTTTTTATTATTATTATTATTATTATTTTTTTTTGCGAGGAGGATTTTTATTAAAGATTTTGTAAACATTCCATATGAGAACTTGTTCTACAAAGAATGTATAACCCATTATTTATTGATCAATGCTTTTGAGACACTCTTTGATATATATATATATATATATTTGTAAACGAGTCAAATCCAATTGAGAAGGAATTTGTATAAATTTGATTTGAAAATTTAACGAATTTTAAAATATATTTAAGTTTGGTTTATTTACATAATAAATCGATCTCAAATAAATTTTAAGACATTTACACACAAGTCTTAATTTATGAACTTATATTTCATTAATTTTTAATTAAGATTTTTTAGACCTTTAAGTCCTATTAAATTTTTAATAGTCGAAATTGACCTTCAAACAATGATTATTCATCATTTATGATTATCTATAAACAAACACGATGATTTGATATTTATTTTAATTTTCAAAACTTTAAAACATCAACTTTCATATTGGAAAAACTAAAAAAGAAAAAAAATTGTTTTTTGAAAAAATAAAAAAATTGAATTATTTTTTTGTGCAAAATTAAAAAATTTGTGTCTATAAAGGAACATGATAATGGAACATTGATGTGTAAAAAAATAAAAAATAAAAAAAACTTTAAAAACGAAAAAACTGATAATGTTCTTGGTTTTATTGGATAGGTGAATCAAACCAATAAGTAGAAGAGTAAAAACATTTAATCTCATACTCTATTTTTTTTTCCATTAGTTAGTGAAACAGTTAACTAAAACATTACTATGTAAAATTGATAATATTTTTAGTTTTAAAAATTGAGAAAAACTTATAATATTCTCAATTTTACTAAATAAGACTTATTGGTTCAAAAAATCTTAGATAGGACCTGAATTACTATAACATTTGTAAATAGAATTTTTAGGTAATTAACTCATAAATTTTTAATGAGCTAAAGATGAATTGAGCTTGAGTAACTTGACTTTTTATAATGTATTAAAGTTTATCAAGTCAAGTAATAAATTGTTCAAATTTGACTTGATTATGTATAAAAAGGGAGTAGCTTCTCTCCAACCCTAAATCGGACCGTTGGGCCGTGGTCAAGCACAGAGATAGAGAGGAGCTAAGGGGTCACGTGCCTCCCTAAGTTTTGGGCTTCTTTTTTTGTTTTTTGTTTTTTTTTTTTTTTATAACAAATATAAAGAAAAATATTTTTTTTTAAAATATTATTTAGAGAGAAATGTCAATGACATTTTTAAAATTATGATAACAATAATAGTTGTTACCCAAAAGACAACCTAAGAAGGGAAGTGAATTAGATTTTTATAATTAAAATTAATAATATCCTAATAAAAATTATGACTAGCACAATAGATAAAATATAATTAATGAAATAAAAATAATTAAAACAAGTGTCTTAACAACTATATTAGTTACTGATTTTAATACAGTAAAAATGTGAAATATAGCTATGACAATTTAAAATAAAATAAAGAGAGAAGGAGAGAGAGACAAACAAATTTATAGTGGTTCAGTTTCAACTCGGCCTGCGTCCACTCCTCAAGTTTCACTTGAGATTTTCCACTATACTCTACCTTCACAGGGTGCTAGCAAACTTTTCATAGATGGAGCAATCCTCCACAGATTTTACACTAACTTTTTAAGTCAAGAATACTGAGTGTACTACACTTTTACAAGGTTGAAAAGAAGGTGTTTTGCTTTCACAGAAGCTACAAGAATTATCTCTCAAAGATAGATATAAAAATGAAACCATGGTTTTTCTATAAACCTCACACAGGAAAGATGGATTTAAAATTATAAGGTTCAATATATAATTTCTGAGAATAGATGTGAGTGATTATAGATTAAAAAATATTTTCATTTTTGTGTAATTTGTTTACATTAAAGGTTTTGGTACATATAATGAAAATTATAACGTTGTATTCATTTGAATTTATATTTGTTTATAAAGTTGGTCGTTTGAATTTATAGTCATTTATAACCGTTGTACTTCATCATTACTAATTTAAATATCTTCCACTTCATTATTACAAATTTAAATATCTTCCGCTTGAACCTGTGTCTAGCATGAATTTACCGGACTTTGAACCTCTCGTTTTTGGCTGTTTGAACTCCTGATTTAATCAAATATTAAATACAGTCTAACAACATTTAAGATAAAGGTTTAGGTGAGAAATAATGGAACAAAATAAATTTTGATTTTATTAAAACATAAAATCATCAAAATAAATGTTGATTATATTTTTCTCTTTCAAATAAATCATCAAAATAAATTTTGATTCTATTTTTCTCTTCCATATAAATTAAAACGTAATTAAACAAATCATCAAAATAAATAAGTCTAACAATTTCTCTCTTTTTGATGATGGCACACAATGATGTTTTGATTTAATTTTGAAGTAAAAAATTGTCCACCCAAACCCGCTCCTATGGGTTTAGCAATCAGAATCGCCATTAATCCGTGATTACCAAGGCATGCTTAATAAGAAGACAAGATATACAGTGCAGGGCATGGCGAAGCCAAAACAAGAATAAATAATGTCCAATGAGTCGATACTAATATGCAAAAGACTTTTCATACATATACACAATTAGTGCAAAACAAGATGTACCACATTTACAATCATTCTAACAGGACCTAATCCTATTAAACAAGACAAGATAGCCTATACAGATTACAAAAAGAGATACAGAGACAGACGGGGGAAATTAAAACACCCCTAAGCCTTAGCTTGACAGGCTCGGAACCTCGCAGTGAGGCATAGTGGTTGGCTTGACAAAGAAGGGAGTCTAACCCACGCCCTAGCTCCTCTGCACTGAACACCTACATATATATATAAACAAAGGAGCTAAAGCCCATGAATAACATAATGCGTAAAGAAGTTAAGAATGAATGTCCTTTCAAGATTGAAAAATACCAATTGATTCAAAGATATCACCATTTAGTCATAACAATCATATATGGTACATCCATTAGCAGTAGGAAGATAAGAAAGGAGGTCTTAAAAGACCGAATACCAATGATGGCCATCACAACAAGAAATGTAAGTTCCAAGATAGGAACCGATAGAGATCTCAGTAATAAAGATAGCGAATAAAGATGATGGTTGCTATAGATGCCACAACATGATTGAATAGAGGACATACATTCATTCGTTATCAAAGACAGCCAAAACAGCTTAATCAAATGTAAAATATTCATCTTTGAACATATCTTTACGACATCGTTACTCACAGAGTTCTGGGCTATAAGCAGCTACAGCGCGTCCTCAGATGCCAACCCTACACAGTTTACAGGATGAACACACACTAAGTTCACATTCGGGAATCAAAGACTTAGTCCCTACTTAGACTCGGTGTGGTTCTACATCTATATCCTCATTAAGATACCTTAAACTAGGCCTAAGAATGCCTAGGATGAAATGAGGATGCAAAGATGCACTTTTAAACATTTTTCAGAATTTTCAGGAAACAGGGGATTCGCTCGAGCGTAAAGGCAAACAAAATACTCCGCTCGAGCGCGAGTTACTCCGCTTGAGCGGACTGTAAAACATGTCACAAGTACTAAATGTGTGAAAATCACGCTCGATGGGCGCTCGACACCCGCCGGCGTGGACACAAGACTCGCTGAGCTCGAGCGTGCAATCCCCTGCCCGAGCGTAATGTAAAACAATGCAAGGTGCTGGGAGCACGAATTTCACGCCGAAGGCTACTTTCTGCTCGAGCGTGAGTCCAAATTCGAAATTTCAAAATTGAACCCAAGCTCAAAACCAAGTTTAAATGTTTCAAATTTGATCCTCTTAGGCTAATTTTCAGGAGAACACTTCAAAACCCGTAATATTACATGTCTCAAAGATCAATTTAGGAAATCAAAGCCCAAGAGTAGTTTAATTAAACTCAATTTCAAACAACATTTTAATGAACATAGTTCAAACATGACATGCATGAGTTTAAACCAATTCAAAACTTCTAATACCGCCTAATGAGTCAATTCTTTCAAAAACATGAGAATTCATGAACTAGAACTATAGTATGAACATGCATGTGGAATTCCATGAACAAACACCTCAAAACTCAAGAATGAAGGCATGCATGCAAGATATATGCTATAATTCAACATACTAGAACCAATTCATGACTTAGCTTCAATATGGCATGAATCATGCATGAACCAACTTAAAGACACAATTAAGAGGTTGAATATCCTATCTTGGGTTCTCAATTACAAGTCTAGAAGCTCAATTTGCCAATTCTCTCTTCAATTCTACCAAGTTCTTCAAGCCAATACACAAACAAGCCAAATTCTCTCTTAATTCTCTCTCTCTCTCTCTCTCTCTCTCTATTAGGCTATACACTCAAGAAAAGGTTGAAGAAAATGTTTTGTCTAGGTGTGATAAGGCTCCAAACAATGTATAGGTAATGGCCTACTTCTATGGCAAAATTGTAAATATGGCAACTTATGTAATTTAGCTTAATTTAGTCTAATTTAACCATACCAAGTCACTTTTTAATTAAATATGCCATAAATTCACATCAATTCTAATGATCAAAAACATCAATCGATTTCATATTCGACCGCTGATAAGACCTTCAATTCGCAATTTAAAACATAAAACATGAACAGATAATTTAACAGTCAACAGATAGACATACAATTAAACAGATATACTCAATCAATTCAGTTCCAGATTTCAGTCAGTCAGTTCAGTATTTCAATCGATTCAATTACTTCTCATGACTAGTCTTAGTTTAACAGTAATCAGTGGTTAAACCAGTAATCAGTGGTGAGAGTTATTACAGAAATGCTCCCCCTCAAGTCGTGCTCCCTGAATTCATTTCTAAATACATAGGTTAGCACATGTGTAATAAATAAGCTTTAATTAGAGACATGATATGAGACTAAGATATCAAACTATAAATACATAATTATCAGATTAGTTTTCAAATAATACCATAATACATAGCATCATATAATTTCTCCCCCTGTGACATTATTAAAAGGAAATCATGGGTTAGAATTTAGAAGAAGAGAAGGAAAATGATAGCGATAAATGACATCAAAAAATAGATAATCAAAACATATATACACATATATATATATGAATCGCCATTCATCTTTTTCGTTGAAAATCGTTGTCAAACACGTGGTTCGCTGCTTTTCAAAGACGACCGACAAAAGCATTTCTCTTCGATTGCCGTCACCGACTATCTCTCCTCATTGTCTTCTTCTTCAAATTTTTCTTAATCGCACTGCCTACTTCTTCTTCTTGACCTCACTCTTATATCTCTTCTTCACCACTCTCTTCTGTTCTCTTGTATTTCTCTACAACTCATTTACTTTGCAACTTTCACCTCTAAACCAAGACTTCCTCATTCTGTCCCCTCACTCTATTTTGGGACCTAAACGATCCATAAGCTCATCGACCGAGTGCCTTACTCCTACTCTTCCGTCATTCCTCTTCCTAACCTTCCTATGATGTCGATTAAGCAAATCATGGCAGCTCAATCTGACATAGAAGCCAATCATTTCACACTGACGTCCTATATAGAGACGGGGACGGCAGCCACAAAATTGGTTTACCGATTGCGTAGCAGACGAGTGAGCTCCTTCAAGTCAACGCTAACTCTCTGCTCCAAATAAGATGTACAAGGATGCACGGCGTAAATAGGTCATTGAAGGCCGAAAATAAAGAGCTTAAACGGAAGACCATCTCCATGACTCGATTTGGAGAACGTCGTTCTTGGCCTTTGATAGTCAGCGAGGAGTCGTCGCTCTCGACGAAAGCACGGAGCAGGGGCGTCAAGGGTCGCCTAAGGTGATAAAAAGAAGAAGAAAATGATGGAAGAGACGAGTAAGTAAGATCGGCGTATGACCGGAAAAAAATGAAGGGTTTTTGTTTTTGTTGTTGTTTTTTTTTTTTTTTTTTATGGTTATTTGGATTAGTGTGTGGCCGTAAAAAAAAATGAAGGGTGTTTTTTTTTAATGTAAATATTTGGATTTTGATTTGTTTTTGTTTTTATGTTTAAGTATTGAAAAATGAAATGAAAAAGCAAAAAAAATAAGAAAATTAAGCCCAAACAAAGATAATAATGAGAAAAATAAAATAAATAAAATAATACTAGCGTAAATTAAACCGAATGGGACGTTGATGTTATTTGGAATGGTAATGCAAAAAATACCATGAGGGTTTCAAAGAAATCAATGTATGCAAAAGTTAATTTTATCTCAAGATGCAAAACCTAAAAAAATTACACAATTGAGAATAGCAAATAAGGAGAATAAATGTATGAAGGACTTGAGAGTATTCAATCGATATAAATGTTTCCATATCAATGTAGCAATATACATATATCATTTTAACAAAAATTCAAGTTTCATAGTCATAACAAAACTTTTAAGTAGAAATCGACATTCCAAGCTCACCACAAATAAAATTGAAGCGATTCTCGCTAGGGTTTTGTGAAAATATCCGCCAATTGCTTTTTCGTTTACAAATTCAAGTACAATATCCCTTTTGAACATGATCTCTTAAAAAATGATGTAATTTCAATATGTTTTGTTCGTGAGTGTTGAGCAGGATTTTGCTTAAATTGATGGCACTAGTATTATCACATTTAATAGGGATATGATCATAATGTAAATCAAAGTCCTCAAATTGTTGTTTCATCCAAAGTATTTGGGTACAACAACTTCCTAAGCTATATATTCACTTTGACTATTAATAAAGCAATGAGTTTTATTTTTTGCTAAACTAAGATACTAATGAGTTACCAAGAAAGTGACAAGTGCAATCGGTGCTTTTTCTATCAAGTTTGCATCCCAAAGTCAGTATCCGAGTAACTAATTAAATCAAATGCAACATCTCTAAGATAAAATACTCCCAAATTTTGAGTGCCAACAAGATATCTAAAATTCTTTTAACAATACTAAGATATGATTCCTTAGGATTTGATTGATATCTAACACACATACAAACACTAAACATAATATCTGGTCTACTTGCGTTAAATAAAAGTGAATCGATCATACCTCGATATTTTGTTTGATTAATGGACTTACCTTTTTCATCATTGTCTAGCTTAATGGATGTGCTCATAGGTATTCCACTATTTTTGAGTCATACATACCAAACTTTTGAATAGTTCTTTTGTACTTAGCTTGGTTGATAAAAATTCTTCCTTATATTGTTTGATTTGAAGCCCAAAGAAATAATTTAGCTCTCCCATCATGCTCATCTCAAACTCACATTCCATACACTTAGCAAATTCCTTACATAAGGATTCATTAGTAGCACAAAATATAATGTTATCTACGATATTTGCACAATAAATAAATCATCATTTTTAGTTTTAACAAAAGTGTGGTGTCAAACGTTCCTCTAGAAAAATTATTTTCAATCAAAAATTTACTTAATCGTTCATACTATGCACGAGGTGCTTGTTTCAAACCATATAAAACTTTTGATAGTTTAAAAACATGATTTGGAAAAGCATGATCTTCAAAACAGGGGTTGTTTAACATAAACTTTCTCATTTATAAAACCATTAAGAAAGGCACTTTTACATCCATTTAATAAAGTTTGAAATTCTAAAACATGCAAATGCAAGTAACATATCTAATGACTTATAATCTAGCAACCGGAGCAAAAGTTTCATTGAAATCAATACCTTCTTCTTGATTGTATCTTTGTGCAATAAGTCTAACCTTGTTTCTTATAATTGTGCCGGATTCATCAAACTTGTTTCGAAAGATCTATTTGCACCGATAATGGTATGATCTTTAGGTTTTAGCACAAGTTCCCACACTTTGTTTCTCTCAAATTGGTTAAGCTCTTCATGCATAGCTATCATCCAATGTTCATCGAATTCAGCTTCTTGAAAGTTTTTAGGGTCAATTTGTGAGAGAAAAGCCAAGTTACTACAAATGTTTCTAAATGAAGAGCGAATTTCAATACCTTTTGTAGGGTCACCTTGGATTAAATCCTTAGGATGATTATGAACAAACTTTCATTCTCTTGACAAATCATCATTGTTTCCTCTTTCTTCTTGAGGTGGGAGAATAGGTTGTTCAATCTCTTTGTTCAACCTATATGGTTGGTTCTCTTCTTTGTAGATACTTAAATCTTCCACGCTTTGGTTCCAAATCTATATTATCACTAACAATTTGGTTTTGAGTAGAGATGTTAGTTTCATCAAATGCCACATGTATAGATTCTTTCACAAGAAGAGTTCTTTTATTAAAACACGATAAGTTTTGTTAGTTAAGGAATAGCCAAGAAAAATTGCTTCATTAGATTTTGAATCAATTTTACCCAAGTTATCCTTATCATTATTATGCACAAAACATTTATAACCAAAACATGCAAGTGACTAATGTTGGGCTTTCTATCATGCCAAAGTTCATAAGGAGTCTTTTTTAGAATAGGTCTAATTAATGCACGATTTAAAATATAACAAGTGATTAATGAACGGTCGACCCAAAATATTTAGGAAGATTATTTTCGCAAAGCATTGTTCTACTCATCTCTTCTAAAGTTCTATTCTTCCTTTCTACTACACCATTTTGTTGAGGGGTTCTAGGTGCTGAAAAATTATGTCCAATACCATGCTTATCATAGAACAATTCAAATTTCTCATTTTCAAGTTCTCTACCATGGTCGGTTTGAATATTAGAAATAAGAAAACCTTTTTCATTTTGAATTCTACGACAGAGTTTTGTGAAAGAAGAAAAGGTTTTATCTTTGTGTGCTAAAAACATAACCCATGTAAATCTTAAATAATCATCAATAATGACAAGACAATAATGTTTACCACCTAGACTAGATGTTCTGAGGGACCAAATAAATCCATATGCAATAGTTGTACACGTCTAGATGTGGACATATGAGATTTTGATTTCAATGATGTTTTAGTTTGTTTTCCTTGTTGACAAGTATTACAAAGATGATCTTTTTCAAATTTAATTTTTGGAAGTCTAATGACCAAATCATTTCTCAAAAGTTTAGCAATTAAATCCATATGAGCATGGTAAGTCCAATGACCAAATCATTTCTCAAAAGTTTAGCAATTAAATCCACATGAGTATGACCAAGTCTTCTATGCCATAACCAATTATTTTCATTATTAACATATAAACATTTAACATCATTAGTATAGAGATCATTAAGATGAAAACATAAACATTATCATGGCGACCAACGAATAAAACTTTATAATCATTTGTGCTTTTCAATTGTGTAATGTGATTTATCAAAAATAACTCGATTACTTTTATCACATAATTGATTAATACTAAGTAGGTTATGCTTAAGTCTTTCAACAAGTAAAACATTTTCAATAGAAAGGTTAGGAGAAATACCGATGCTACTAATACCGATGATTTTTCCTTTCTTATTGTCTCCAAAAGTAACAAATCCTCCATCTTCGATGATAGTTTGGTAAAAATGATTTATCTCGGTCATGTGTCCGAATATTCACTATCAAGGTACCACTTTCCTTCTTTAGCTTTGGACTTAAAACAAACCTACAATATGATAATCAAGTGTTAGTTTTTGGTACTCATAGTTTCTTAGGTTCTTCTTGGTTAGTTTTGTTAGATCTCTTAACAATCCAAATCTTTTAATTCCCATGTTAATATTATTTTGAATGGACAAGAAGATATATAATGGCCTTTCTTTCTACAATAATGACAAGTAATATGAGGGTGAGTCATGAGAGGTGCCTTTTCAAAAATTGTATTGAGATTCTTTTGTTTTTTTAATAGGATCATATCCAATCCCCGCCTTATCGAAAACACATTTTTGATTTCCAAGAAAAATGTTAAGATTGTCTCTACCTTTTTCAAAAATTTTAAGTGTTTTTGTTAAATCATCAACATTGTTTTGTAAAGTAGTTTTTTCATTAGAGATAGTATCAAAATCATTTTTTAAAATAATTTTTTCTTTCTTTAATTCTTCTACATTAATAGATAAAGATGTAACAGATTTCTTCAACACATTATTTTTGGCACGAACTTTTCTAAATTCATTTGATAGTTCATGGAATGCACCTTCAAGTTCTTCATAAAGAGTAGTTACCTCATATTGAGTAGAGTCTTCATCTTCAAGAGCCATGAGACATAAGCTGCTACTATGACCCTTTTGTTTCTTTTGTAGTCTTTTCCATGATTTTTCAATTTTGGACAATCCATCTTCATATGTCTAGGATTTTTGCACTCATAGCAAATAGTAGGCTCTTTCTTGTTATCTTTGTTGTACTCTTTCTTGAAAGGTCTTCTTCCTCCATAATTGTTTTTCTTGAAGTGCTTTTTGATTCTTCATTTGATGAGGCTTTGAATGCAATTCCACTTTTCTTTTTGTTTTCAACATCCTCATGTCCTTTCATGGTGAGCTCATGAGTTATATGGAAACCCATAAGCTCATCCAATCCAAGTGTGAGAGATCTTTGGCTTCTATAATGGCGGTGACTTTTACTTTCCAATTCTTTGGTAAACACCTAAGAATTTTTCTTACCAACTCACTATTAGTATAAGTTTTTTCAAGAGATTTCAAAGAGTTTACAATTTCAATAAATCTAGTAAATATACTTGAAATAGATTCATCAGAGTTCATTTTAAACAATTCATAACTATGAACAAGCATATTAATACGAGATTCCTTTACTTGGTTTGTACCTTCATAAGTTACTTCAAGTTTGTCCCAAATTTCTTTTGTTGAATCACAATTTGAAATTCTATTATACCCTTTAGAGTCTAATCCACAAATAAGGGTGAGCTTGGCTTTTAGCATTGGCTTGCAATAATTTGTGATCTCTTTTATTACATTCATCTTCAGTTTTAGGTATACTAGTATTGTCTACTAATTTGATAGGAATTTTTGGACCTTTGGTGACAATAATTCACATAGCATAATTAGTGGCTTGTAGGTATAGGGTCATCTTATCTTTCCAATGACTATAGTTATTTCCGTCAAATAATGGTGGCCTAATGGTGGCTTGTCCTTTAGTAGTGCTAGTGCTAGCTAAGGTTGTCATGGATCAAAACTCTTAGATGGTTAAATCTAAAAGCAAGAGTTTGGGCTCGACACCAATTGTTACTCCAAAAGACAACCTAAGAGGGGGTGAATTAGGTTTTATAATTAAAATTAATAATACCTAATAAAAATTATGACTAGCACAATAGATAAATATAATTAATGAAATAAAAATAATTAAAACAAGTGTCTTAACAACTATATTAGTTAATGATTTTAGTACAAAGAAAATGTGAAATATAGTTATGGCAATTTAAAATAAAATAAAGAAATAAGGGAGAGAGGCAAACAAATTTATAATGGTTAGGTTTCAACTAGAGCCACGTCCACTCCTCAAGCTTTTACTTGAGATTTTCACTATACTCTAGCTTGCCAAGGTGCTAGCAACCTTTTCACAGATTGAGCAATCCTCCATGATTTTTAATCGGCTTTCTAAGTCAAGAATCTGAGTGTACTATACTTTTTACAAGGTTGAAAAGAATGTATTTTTGCTTTTGAAAGCTACAAGAATTATCTCTTAAATATAGATATAAAATGAAACTCGATTTTTCTATGTAAACCTCACACAGGAAAGATGGGCTTAAAAACTATAAGGTTCAAAGGTATAATTTGAGAATAGATGTGAGTGATTATAGATTAAAAAATATTTTTTCGTGTTTTGTGTAACTTGTTTACATTAGAGGCTTTGGTATATATAATGAAAATTATAGCCGTTGTATTTATTTGAATTTATAGCCATTTATAATCGTTGTAGTTATTTGAATTTTTAGCTTTTTATAGTCGTTGTCTTACATCATTCTAATTTGAATATCTTTCACTCTATTATTACAAATTTGAATATCTTCCACTTGAACCTTTTGAATCCCTCTTGTGCTAGGCTGTTTTGAATCTTTGTTTTGGGCTATTTGAACTCTGATATAATCAAATATTAAATACAGTCTAACAATATTTAGGATAAAGGTTTAGGTAAAAAATAATAGGACAAAATAAATTTTAATTTTATTAAAACATAAAATCATTAAAATAAATTTATTAAAATAAATTTTTGATTCTATTTTCTTTTCCAAATAAATTAAAACATAATTAAACAAATCATCAAAATAAATAAGTCTAACAATAGTTATTTTGATTGAAAATTAAAAGATTATGATAAGTCATATTATTGTCTATGAAAAAATTTATAATTTTTTAATGTAATAGTGATGTCTATTATTATTAGCATGCAAAGTATAATTAATTTTACTATGAAGATATATAATTTATTAGATTATTAGTTATATTTGACATGTGAAGTTCAATTTGCGTAAATATGTTTTTTATTATTAGTTGATGATGTCACATGATTGATGATATCAGTGATATTACTTTTTATATTGAATTTTTACTCAATTTTTTGTATTAAAAAAAAAAACTTTATCATATAATTTATTTTAAGACTTATATTCTTAACTCTTTTGTATTGTTCATGATATATTAATTACAAATAACATCATTTTTGATCTTTCTCAAAGTTAATCATAAAAATTTATGTAAAATATTTTGTAAAAAATTTTCAATATTATAATTAATAAGTGCTTTGATTTAATTTTTAAACTTACACTTGCGTAAGTGGATACCCATAGGTTGTTTTTGATAATCCGGAAGATTGATGGTAATAGAACTTCATTAAAGTCTTATATGGGTACGTAAAACATCATATTGATCGGATATCGATTGCTTATCTCATCGGATCGATTTTTCATCAGCAGATTAATTTGTTCACCATTCATTTTTTTTATACAAAAGCAGTTTGATCAGCATATAATTATGTCGATATTCGTCGATAATTTTTTTATCAATATATGGTATTAGATGAGTTCTACGCATTCAATGATTAGGATTATCAAGCTGATGAATGACGATACAGCCTGATTTAGTCCAACAACACCTGGGGAATTTGGGAGTGAAAACTACTCTCTGAAATTTATTGAGCAGTGCAATAACTTTGCTTTTTATAATATTTTTATTTTTACAATATATTGAACTTATATAAATCAAATAGTAAGTTGTTCAAAAGATGACAACATCATTTTTCATATATGTAATTAACAAATTATTGATAAAAAAGAATTAAATGTTATCACAATTAAAAATTCAAACTAATTCAATATAATTATGTCATAATCTTGAGAATTATTATAATTTTTAAGGAGAATTTCAAATGAGGTCAGTATAATAAATCTATTATAAAGTATTGTCTGAATTACTGGAATAAGATGAACTATATAATGAAATGAATATTTTCTTATTAATTTTATTTATAACATATTTTGTATTTTACATTCTAATGAACTAATCCAATGCATTATATTCAGGCACAACATGTAGCATTATAAGAGGGAAAGCTCAAAATCATGGCTTCAACGACTGAGATACGTATCGGACAATCAGACGGTGGTGAACTAAGAATCAGCATCTTGATCTATTGCTAGTTTGTCTGCTGCAGGACTACCATAATAATTAAATGAACCAATGACAAGGCCCACTCTGATTGGCCAGCTCACTGATCAGATACAGCTCCACTGGCTGGCAGGAACCAAACAAAATTGCATCGGACCCCACTGGGGTCGACCCACAAGGATGTTTTATTTGATTTTGACTTTTTAAAATGACTTGTAACCTTTTGCTCATGGGGTTATCTGTTTGGCATTTAAGAACATATATATATATGCAATGTCCCAATAATTGATACAATGCATACTTAGCATACAAGTGGAATTGGGGAGTGAATTTAAATAATAAATAAAAATTCATCGATTAATTATATACTTGAAAAATGAATTTTTTAATAAAAATTTGTGGATGCAAAACAGCCAAAACAATTATTTCTAAAACCTTGTGAATTTAAATATACTTTTGTTGTTGAAAGTATTGATGAAAGTAAAATGATTTTTTTCCTTCACGAGATCTCTCTATCGTTGTATATTTATTGAAAATTTTGAAAAAAGAAATTTAAAGGGAAAAAAGAAAAGAGATAAAGTGAAATTAAGTGAAATATAAATGTATTTTATTCATATTTCACATTTTTTTTTTTTTTTTTTCTTAAATTTTCCAACCAAATACAACCTAAATGACATTGGATCCTCTTCTATTGAATAAACACAATTACCCAAAACAAAATATATCAATTAACGTGGACTACAAATAAAAATTATCATTTGATTTAAATAACTGTAGCTCGACCCAAGCATGCCTAGCTAAGTGAATTTTTATCCAATCCAATAGCTTGTACCCGATGGATTAGCTCAACCCGAATGAGACTTGGCTTGGTTTGAGCCTAGGGTTTAGGCCCGAGCTATCAGCCTATGGAAGGACGTCTCAAGAGCTCGACATAATAAAATATAAAAAGTAGAAAAAATTAAAAATCAAAAATCAAAAAAAAAAAAAAAGAAAAAAGGAAAAGGCCTAAAATACGTTGTTGTCTCATGAAAAGGTGGCCTATTGATTCAATCTCCATCTAAGGGCCTAGTTTGGGAAGATTAAAAAAAAGATAAAAAGTCAAAAAGTCACTATCCTATTTAAATCACATCATCTTATTTAAGTCACATTACCTCTCTAACACATCACTTCAAATCAGCAAACTCAACCCATATTTCATAAAAAGTCAAAAAATTGCACTTATTTAGGTCTTTGTTTGGTAACATATTTAGGTTTTACCATTTATATTTTCAAAAATTTTAAAACTCAAATAAAAACTTGTTTGGTAAATTTTGATTTATAAATCGATGGTCTCAGTTATAAATTTAGCCAAAAAATGTAAACTCAAAAATGTGTTTCCATTTTAAGTTTTGAGTTTTTTTTTACCAATATTAGCCACCAAGTCTTCGTACCATTTTTAGTCTTCCTTACTTGCCACCACCACCACCTGTCTACCACTCACTTGCCACCTTACCAGCATCACCCATCGCACACTACCACTTTGCCTGCGCACGCATTCGCCGCCATCGCGCCGCCCGCCGCCCTTGCCATTCAGCAATCCATGGCTACCGTTCACCGTCCGCCATGTGCATTACTACTGCCACCCGCACCATACCACCAACCATGCTGCCGCGCCGCGCCGCCACCTTTGCCACGCCCGCCACGCGCCGCGACCACCGCCACCACCGCCGCCGCCGCCTTGCCACTTGCCACTGTACCACCACCACCGCTACCGCACTCATACCACCCATTCAACCGCCACCACCCGCCACCACGCGCTACGCACCACCTCAGTCACCACTTTCCGTCTTCGCCGTCACTTGCCACCACTTGTCATTTCTCGCTCTTTTTATATTCTTAAATTTTTTAAACATTTGTCAATTACAAGCGTTTATAGTTTATGTTTTTCTAAAAATAATAAATAAATAAATAAAAACTAATTTATAAAATTTTTTATAAATATAAGTGAAAATATAGCGTTCTAAAACAGAAGCTAGTCTTTCCAAACTAGGCCTAAGTCATCTTGGTGGTCAAAATTGAGTCTAAAATTTTTGTTCCTAACCCAAAACTTTAGATTGCAGTTAGACTTGGGCGTCATCATTTTGACTTGACATGTCCCGACTCTTAAGCCATCGTTTTGGAAAGTGGTTTAATTTTTTGATTTTTTTTGATTATTTTAATTTGAATTAATAAATTTGATTTGAGAAGAATTTTTTGACTTTTAATTTTTTAGTTTTTTATAAGAAAATAATATAATGATTATGGATTGGATGTAATGTTTTGTTTGTTATACTAAAATAACTATTTTATCTTTTATGACTAAAATAACTAAAAAATTCTTGCAAGCGAAGCTTAAGTTTTGTTTGGATTAAATCGTATAAATACATTTTTTTATATAAATATATTTATTTGGATCATATTAATTAATATCTCTTCTTTATTTTTTATATATAATTTTATAAAAAATTAAAAAATACATTTATTTAAAACATTTCAAACTAACCTTAAGCACAATAGCGTCCTAGGTAAATAAAACCTATATGCTCAGATTTACAAATGGTTACAAGACAAATCTCTACTTGACCAGTCAATTTACCACTAAATTACAAAATGAGATGGAAAATGATAGAAGCCACAATTATCATTTTTTCTAGAATTGGAAAACATTGCATGAGATAGATGTGACTCGTGGATGTGACTCGTGAGCGTGAAATTTGTGCTCAATTTGAAGGAGCTTTTGCCTTTTTACCTATCATTATGATTTAGGTCTTGTTTGGATTTTGGAAAAAATCTCAACTCATTTGGAAAGTTCATTTCTTGCAAAATAAATAAAATAAATAAAAATAAATAAATAAATTAAATAAATAAATAAAACTATTATAGTTAGTCTAAAAAAATTATTTAAAAAGTCATAAAAAAAATTAAAAATAGGAATGTACTGCCCAATAAATTATGTTTTTTAGTATTAACTTTTTTGTGAGCTTATTTTTAACTAATAAATTATACATTTTAGCTATCTTTCAAAAGAATTACTACCACAAAGCATTTATCATTTTATGTGTTATTATTGTATTGGTTGATAGAATTGAATGTTATGACATCAAAAAAAAAAAAACAAAAACAAAAATAAAAACAACAACAACAACAATAACTAAAACTAAACTCAAGAATCACTATTGACTACATACAATACCATAATAGGAGAGAAATAAATCACCACCACAAAAGATATTAAATATCTTTTTCTTCAATAAGAGTTGAACTCAAGATGTCACACAATAAAGAGTGTTATACAATTATTAGGCTAAATACCTTATCAAATTGTAAACTAAATAGTCATGAAAGGTTACTTAAGTGCTAGTGAGTTGAGATTTAAATTTGAGTCAACTTATTGGGGTAATACTAATATACAGATGTACTAACTTACTACCGTGTAGCATAAAATAATTAAAAGAGTCATTTCTAGGAGGTCAATGGGTTAGTTCTTGCAAGATAATTTGGCTTGAGTTTCTGAAATTATTTTCAGTCTTTTATTTATTTATTTATTTATTTTTTGAGAATATAGAAACTAGTTTGGTAAAAATAAATATTAAAAATATTTTTAAAATTTTTAAAAGTTATTTGTACTATCCTAGAAGAAGAAACCATATAAAAATTATAAGTGGTTTTTATTTTTTTCACCAATTTAATTTTTAGTTTTTAAAAAAAAAATTTGAAAACAAGTTATGAAACCAAACTAAACAGAATCAGTTCTTCTCTCTTATTATGAGAATTCTTTATTGACTTTAACTTGTATTGAGTTATTTATTTCTGTCACACTTATCTTGTAATGGTTATTGCGTTTCTAGTTATGTATTATTAGATTATATTTATCTAATTTAGGCCTCGTTTGGCAAGTGACTGTTTTATCTTAAAAGTCAAAAAGTTAATAAAAAAATTAAAAAGCCAACAACTTATATAAAAAAATCAAAGATTATATTTTCTCTCTATTTTTTGCATCTTTTAAGTAAAAAATTAAAAGTCATCCCAAACATACTAGTTTTTTACCTCATATTTTAGTCGAAAGTTCTAAAATAGCTGATTAAAACGAGGCCTTAGTATAATGTAGTGACAAGCATTTCTTAATATGATCTGCATTTATAAGTGAGACAAACTATACAACAAATAAAGGTGAACACTAAAAACACAAAATATAGAGAACCATTCTTCTAATCCCTTGCCAAACGTGATGCTTCTAATTGGCTTTTTCAATGAATGTGCCAACCATAAACACATAGAATTGATATATGTTTAATCAAATTTAATGACCAAAAATAAAGTAGTGGTAATGCTATACTCAACCTTAACTCTTAGCTCTTAAGTCTTTATGAAATAAAAAGAAGAGTATCGGTAATGCTATACTCAAGCTTAACAATATAAAAAAACAGAGTGAGAAGACTTTTACGAAGAGAATAAAAATTTATAAGAAAATAAAAATTTCTCCAGATTCAAGCTTAACAAGAAAATAAAAATTTATAAGAAAAAATAAATAAAAACTCAATCTGAACAAAGCACAAGCACATTCAGTGACAAGATAATAAAAAAATTTCGTTGTTGCTCACAAAGTAAGAAGACTTTTACGAAGAGAAAAAATTGTAATCGCAGGTACCTTTAATCTTAGTTTGAACAAGAAAATAAGAAAATAAAACTCAGTGATTCAAGCTATAAAAAAACTCAGTCTGTCGATTAGTTCCTCTCTCTCTTGGCAGAGATTTACGGACATCGAACACCACATTCAGTATTCCGCTGGTCATCGGTGATCAATCGGGTCGGTGGTCAGCGCCGATCACTCTCACTATTGGTCGTTCTCAGTTCTTCTTCTTCGACTAGTTCCTCTCTCTCTCTCTCTCTCTCTCTCTCCTATTTCTTTCTTTACAACAATGATTCATCCCCCTTTTTAGGACCCCCTTTGGACCCCTTCTCTCTCTCATTGGTCACCTTTTCTTTTTCTTTTTCTTTTTTTTCCTCCTCCAATCGCTCTTGCCAGCGTGACAAAGGAGTAAAGGGGTGACCCCAAAAGGGTCTAACCTTTATTTCTTTCTTTATTTCTAACGCGCGTGGTGTCAATCAAATGTTGTGCAACTGGGCAAACAATACAAAAAGTGCCTGTATCACTTTCGGGCTATTCGGGGGCTTCCTTACGAGCTATATAGCATAATCGTTTGCCTTATCTTTTAATAATTTTACAGGGTGATTCATTGAATCCCTAATTCCCTTTTAGTAAAAAAAAAAGAAAAAAAAAGAAAAAAGCAGTTCCATAAAAGGAAATTAGGGATTAGGAGACTTTTTTGAGGTCCAAAACATTTTCTAATTTTATTACTACGCATGATATATTTGAGATGTATTGGGATACCCATTTCATTGCATGAAAAAAAAAAAAAGATGTATTGGGATACCCATTTCATTGCATGACAAAAATAAATAAATAAATATGCAAAAATACAAAAAAAAATTAAACAAAAACAAAAACACTTTGCACATGGTGCCCTAGAAAGAAACACATCACTAAGGTGTTTTTGGTAATAAAACAAGCATTGGTGTTACATGTATAAATTGATATATGAATTAGTGTCTAACATATGTTATGACATTATTATTTCAAAATTATGATCTCACCCATTATACAAATTACAAAATCTAAAATTTCTAAAATTGTGTCATATCATCTGTTAGTATATTAATTAGTATACCAATTGATGCATATAGTATAATTCATAAAGTAATAGATACATTGCTTTCTAATAAGCCCAAGTAATTGTCATTAATTTCCTTCAAGTTTAATGATATAATTGTTGATGAATTGATGTTTACTTAAAAGTATGAAGTTGAAATTATTGCAATTGAAATATGAAGAATCAATATTAAAGAAAAAATGTAATTTGCCCACTATTTTTTTTAGAAAAAAAAAATCATTCAAGTTAATTTTTGAGAAACAAACACAGTATTAGGCATAATATCAAATTAGGACAAAAAGCATTAAGGGTTGTTCATGCCAAAAGGGTATCTTCATTAACATATTACAGGCAGGAACACTAGTTAAGATTAATGTAGATGGCACTGCACTTAAGGATTAATTTAGATGACACTGCACTTAAGGTTGTATTTAAGTAAGAATTTGTAGATCCTTTTCTATGAAAAAATAAGAGCGCAAGAGGAAAAAAAAAAGGGTAAAAGTTTTTAATTAGTTTAGAAAATATATACTAAATTATATTAACAATTCTAAAATTGTGTCAGTAACTTAAATTGTAAGAAAAAATAGAAAATGAAAAGGGAAAAAAATACAAAAAGAAAGAGAAAATAAAAAATTAACATAAACTTCATTTATTTTTTGATTACTTTTTCTTTTCTATTTACGAATATCTAAAATCTAAACATAATGTAATGAGGAGGCCAAGTGGACTTCAAAGATATTTTAACTAAATTATAGTAACCATATTTTTTATTTATTTATTTTTTATTAAACAATTGAAAGTGTCACACATGAAAGAATACCCCAGAGGCCTTTCTAATAAAGGTCAATTCAGTGTATTCTCTTTTTTTCTATTCTATTAAATATGCCCCACAATTTGTTTATTTTACTGGACAATAAATTTTGGGAATAATTTTATAAAAAAAAATGTTAGAATTTTAAAAAAAAAAATTATAGTTATTTCAACATTAAATAATTGTCTATAAAATAAACAAGGAGACGTTGAGAGTTTAAGAAGGGAAAAGGTTGAATGGGATTGGACACTTATGTGGGAGAGAGAAAATAAAAAACTCTCTTATGACTTTTGCTTCAATTTAGAAAATAAAAGCGGATCAAAATATGAAAGTTGATTTTCCATTGTTTTTCTCAAGTTTTCAAATATATGTTCCTTTTTTTGGAATATAAACTAAACAAGCACCTAAGCTTATCTAATTTTCTAAAAATATATTTTTCTCTCCTCTAATGTTGTGTTTGGTTGGAGAATTTGATGAAATTTGGAAAGAAGGAAAAATGTGTATGAAATCGAATTGAAATATAGATATGTTTTATTCGTATTTCGCCTATCTTTTTTATTTTCTTTTAAATTTTTTTTCAAATTCGCCCAAAATAGCGTAAAGAAATAAACATATCTTTAGTTGAAAACTTCAAATTTGTATTCATGTTGCATAGATAAAGATGTGCCTTGTTGTACGTATATAGATAAGCAAATTATCTTGCATACGTGCGAGCGGACATGGTAGGGAATGAAAGAGATGCCTTGTGAGTTGGTAGGTCCCTATGAGAATTCGTCTTTTGAGAGTATATAGTTCACCTTTGTTTACTTTTCCATGTACTAAAAAACAAAAAAAATAAAAAACCATCAACCAATTAACTTCCATGAATTAGGTTGATTAGATTCTTAATGGGATATATTTTAGTTTTAGACTTAAAATAACTAGCCGATTGTATCGATTTAATTATCAAATTATCATCAAACTAATTTAAATCAACTCAAAACTGATCATATATAAATATACAAATAATTATGATTTAGATGTAATATTTTATATTATTCACTTTTTATCTTATTTTGTTTTTTTTTAACTAAAATAACTAAAAAAAAGCGCATGTAAAATATAAAATATGACAATTTCATTCTACAAATTATTATTATTTTAAATATATATTTTTAAATTTTGGTTTTTATGAGTATTGAAAATTCATCTTCCAATATTAAATAAGATGACACCATATCATTATCACGTATCATTATCAAGCGGGCATTAACTTTTAATTTTCATTATTAATTTGATCAAAACAAGGAGACTATAACACAGGAATCGTTCGGCGAGGAGACTATAACGAGAATTTGTCCGACCTTCTAAGACAAGCTCAAACGCTTAAGTCATGACGACGAAAGAACATTGAACTCACGCAAGTCTTGATTCGATAACTTGAGATTCAACCTCCTAACCATTGTCTTCGTCAAAAGATTGGCTCGGGGAGAGAATTGAACTGTGACTTTGGAGTTTAAACCCTAAGCCTTAACCACAATGCCACTCACACAGGTTAAAATGATAATTAAAATTTAATTCATTTTTTTCTCCAAATTAGAAAGTGGGCTCCACGCACGCACAACTTCATGTATACCTGTTATCTCATGATTGTTTGTTGTTATTTGGAAAGTAGCCGACCTCGCATCCTTCGCCTCTGGCATGTTACCCATCCACCTACGACATAAACAAAAAGAAAAATGATGTATTCCAGTAATTAGTGGTTGTTTTAATTATGTGGTAGTCGGTCTTATTCATTGTTACATGTATTTTATGTCTTTGTGTTGGCTTATTTTTCTTACGAAGGAAAATATTATAAATCTTGGCGTGTCGTGAAGGATTGAAAAATCACTTCTGATTAAATTCAAGCCAATTATCAAGCAATTGTGTTGTGATTCTTTCACCTCAACAAATAGGACTTCAAAATTGCCAAAGTGTAGAAAAAAGAAATATTAAAAGAAGAAAGGAGATGGAGAAAGATGATTGAGTGAACAATCAAAGTAATAATTACTTACTTACTCTATGCTTGAAAAGGAAGTGCATAAAATGAAATCTTTGAAAATAAATGTTTCAAAATATAAATCTATGTTAAACTACTCCTAAGATAAGGAAAATGACAAGAAATATTGAAATCAAGTGTCTTTGATTTAAGTTCTGGATCCCTTACAATGTAGCCATGAATGGCTATTTATAGACAAATATTTGTAGGAAAAAACTTCCAGAAATAACTACCCAATAATCACCTAAAACTACTCACTTTTCCATGTTCATTCCCACAATGCCACATATTCCTCCATGTCTTCGTAAGTTCCTTTAACCTCCAATTAATGCTCCATGTTCTTCACTTTATTCTCTAACATCTTTTTCATATTTCATAACTTCTCATAACCTCCAAATGAGTAGAGGATGCCACATGTCCTGTAATTATATGAATAATAAAAATTGCAGATTTATGGTGCTAACATTACCCCCCGCGGCTCTTAAAAATGATGTTTATTTGAATTTTTGAAGGGCCGAACCAAGCACATGATTAATCTAAGCAATAAAATGCTTCGAATAATATCAACAAAGTGCTTCGAATGATGTAATAGTACCAATGAAGTGCTTCGAATGAGTATGAAATTATGACTAGATGTCTTGAATGCTAGCTATTATGGACTAGTAGCAAGCTTCGAAGGTGGTATAAAGGACCAAAATCATCTTTCGAAGGTTGAAAGTGCCGACAAAGGACAAATTACATCCTTAGAAATATTCGGCAAAGTTTCGAAGGTTCACAACCACATTTATTGTTTCTTCGAAGCTGTTCATGCAAGATGGAGTGCTTTGAAGCTTACAAAATTATGGTAAGGGCCTTGAAGCAACTTTTGGCCAATATTGTGGTTATTCAAATTTTGTATGTTACGGTTTATACATAATTAATGAATATATTAATTTTGTGCTTGAACCAATTATTAATTCTTGAAGACACCATGTTATTCTTGAACCACCTTATCATGCCAAAGCAGGCATTATTCGACAATTAATTAATTGTCATTTGCATATATTTGAAGAGATGTACACATTTGAAAGTTTTCAAAAGCCTTATCTGATTTCAAAGGTGAAGTAATCAACCTTGAAACAACTCTTAATGCTTGAATGTATCTTCAAAGCTTTATCACTTGAAGGTGAAATGTCGATCTTGAAACAACTCTTGATGCTTCGAATGTGTTTTCGATGCTTTGATTGTGTACATACAAACAACTGGCCATCAATTTGAAGAGATAAGCCATTCTCAACCATTTATTTAAATGCATAGACTTTTTCTAGCCAAGTTCATGCATTTTAAATGGTCATCCCTTGTTCTTAGTGCTTCGAACTCATAAGAACAATTTGTTAATTTTATTAGCCACATCATCATAATTATATTTTGATGTGAACCACAAATCCAAAAAGGATTTTGAACACCAAAAGTCATGATATAGTGTGACCATGAAAATTCATACTTTTTGACATTTTGAAAAATGTCAAAAATTTTAAATTCATGAACAGTGGCTTGTTCATTATTTTTTACCATGTTTGTTTTAAAAACATGACTTTTGTCGAATAGGTTTTCATAATTATTTGGCAAAGTGAGTTGTTTTTCCATATTAGTCATTAATGGCTTATGAAAATCACTCATAAATATGTTATTTTCATGACTTGACTCTCTAAAATTTAGTTTTTGGACCCTCCAAGTCATACATGGAACATCATTTTTAGCCAAATTTGGCTCAAGAATATGCTCTTTCGTTGTGTTAATTTCATAACTTGGCTCTTTAAAAGCGGACTCTTGAACCCCCAAGCCATTGATGAAATCAACTCTTTGCTTTGCTATTTTCAACCATGGAAAAATTAGAAAAAATTCACCAATTAGGCCATTAAAGCCTCGATTAAAGACTTGGTAGTGAGAGTTGATAACTCATCATTCCATTGGCGAATTTTCATATCAAGTTGACAAATTTCTCCAATTAAATGGTGTCTTTTTCTTCCACCAAATAATATTGTAATGGATGACAGTTTATTTCATCAAGAAAATGGATCTCTTCTTGAAGATCCAAAATTTTCCTTTCACGCCAATATATTTGAATTGACAAATTCGAATGGCAAAATCAAATTGTTTGTCATTTCTTACACTTGGTTTGTCCCATTGGGCGTGCCAAAAATGTTGACTTATTTTTCCTACGAAGGAAAATATTATAAATCTTGGCGTGCGGCAAGATTGAAAAATCCTTACAGTTAAATTCAAGCCAATTATCGGCGATTGTGTTGGCAGTTCTTCGCCTCAACAAAGAGGACTTCAAAATTGCCAAAGTGTAGAGAAAAGAAATATTAAAAGAAGAAAGGGAGATGGAGAAAGGCGATTGAGTGAACAATCAAAGTAATAACTACTTACCTCTACTCATTAGCGAAAGGAAGTGCATAAAATGAAGTCTTTGAAAATAAATGCTTGAAATATAAATTTATGTTAAACTACTCCTGAGATAAGGATAATGACATGAAATATTGAAATCAAGTGTCTTTGATTTAAGTTCTGGATCCCTTATAATGTAGCCATGAATGGCTATTTATAGATAAATATTTGTAGGAAAAAACTTCCAGAAATAACTACCCAATAATCACCTAAAACTACCCACTTTTCCATCTTTATTCCCACAATGCCACATATTCCTCCATGTCTTCGTAACTTCCTTTAACCTCCAATTAATGCTCCATGTTCTCCACTTTATTCTCCAACATCTTTTTCATATTTCATAACTTCTCATAACCTCTAAATGAGTAGAGGATGCCACATGTCCTGCAACTATATGAATAATAAAAATTATGATTTATGGTGCTAACACTTTGTTTTGTTTTGTTTTGTTTTTTTTTTTACTTTTCACATCATTAGTGGTGGTGTTAGTGATAGAAATTTAATGATCTGTAGCATTGTTGTAAACAAAAAGTCTGTTTTTTATTTTATTTTAACTAATAGATTATTATATTTTTATAAATAATAAGACAATTAATTTAAATTAAATAACAAAGATACATGGAAAAACACTCAAAATGAAAAAAAAAAAAAAAAAAAAAAAAAAAAGCACAAATTGACTTCTTTTGACATTTCAATAGTGTATGTAGTAAAAATTAACTAGTCAATTAATTAAAAAAAATCATTTCATCATAAACAAAATATAATACTAATCACAAGTAACGACTACGAATATCAACATAGTAATTTATACATACCAATGCCAACCCTAGGGTGTTTGTTGCCACATGTAATTTTTATTTATTTATTTATTTAGCTTTTAGTTTATGTGAAGTACTTTAGGCCTGTTTGGTAGAACTTATTAGCTGCTCATTTTAGCTTTTAACTTAATTTAAGTTAAAATATTATATTTGGTGCAATTTAAGTTAATCAGCTTATAGCTTAAATTAAGCTATTCTCAACTTATTTCAAAAATTTGGGAGGTCTTAAATTTTTCAACTTAAGCCTTGGAGATATTGTGGGGGCTAAAATTACTTAAATGACCTCGTCAACACCCAAATATTAATTAAAAAAGAAAAAATTGTATATTTCTGAAGAAAAAGAAAAAAAGCAATATTAATTAAAAAATAAATATTAATTGGTATTAATTATTAATAAATTCATATTATATATTTTTATATTAATTAAAAAATAAAAAATTGTATATTTCTGAAGAAAAAGAAAAAAATCAATATTAATTAAAAAATAAATATTAATTGGTATTAATTATTAATAAATTCATATTGGATATTTTTATATTAATTAAAAAATAAAAATTGTATATTTCTGAAGAAAAAGAAAAAAAATCAATATTAATTAAAAAATCAATATTAATTGGTATTAATTATTAATAAATTAATATTGTATACTTTTGTAATAAATTAATTATTAATTGATACTAATTAATAACAATTGTTGATTATTAATATTAATTGATACTAATAAAAATTAATTATTAATATTAATTTATATAATTAATAATTTTAGTATTAATTGAGACTAATTAAGCAATTAATTGATACTAATTAATTTATAATGGAAAAAAATTGTAACAATAATACTTCCATTACATTTTTATCAAATGTATTAATTTTTATATTAATTGATGCTAATTAATACTAATTATATTAACTTTTATTAATGAAATAATTTTTTTAAAATTAAAATTGAAAAAAATGACAAAATAATCATTTTTTATATCATATAATGGCTGAAAGGACAATTATACGATAAAATTATTTTTCAGCTTATTAACCAAATACTACTCTGCTGCTTAAATCCATAATCCCACAGCTGCACCAAACAGATTAATAGCTTATGTTCACAGTTATAAGCCATAATCTGTTAAGCTATAATTTATAATAACTTTTTCACAGCTCTACCAAACGGAGTATTTGTGAGTGTTTGTTTGAGCTTGTTGGAAGTGATTATAATTTTATTTATTTATTTATTTTATTTAAGATGGAGAAGTGTCTATAACTTAAAAGATATATTAGACTGATTTCTCTTAAAATTTAGAAAAAATATAGCAAATTTTATAATTTTAGCATAATTATATTGAACTCCTTTTTAATATAGTTAAGGGATCAAAACTAATATAGATGGCTTTAAAACATGAGAATAAATAAAAATATATATATAAATATTTTAATGTAAAAGAAATGACATCATTTTTTTATTTGTAAAACTAACGAAATATTGATGAAAATGGGACTAAATGTGATGTGAATTAAAACCTTAGCCTTTCTTATGGATGATCATTCCCTTAAAATGGTAAAAGATGATTTCATTTATAATGCATTTGTCATTATTTTTTAGTCTAACCAAACATGGAAATAAATATTTTGATGGAATGATCATTCCCTCTAATTTCTTTCCAATCAACTAAATACTAGTAAAGAAAATCTAATGTAATTATGTCAAATTTATAAGCCTATCATATTTTTTTACAGACCTCAAGGGTGAGTGTAATTTATGCTAAAAATCATTTTTTTATTATTTATTTTTTAAATGAATAAGTTGATTCTTAAAAGCGAGGAAAGTAATGCATTTTGGTTAGCTTGTAGCTTTTCTACTTTGAATTACATAACAAAAATCACTTTTTAACAAACATTATTCAAAAACTCTACTTCATAAAGTCATAATTAAGAAAATGTACCGAACACATTTACAACTCTAATTAAACCATAATCTAAAATCACTAAAACTATAATCACCTCAAGTTGAAGTTAAGCTTCAACAAGCACCAAGATTAGTAATTTATACAACATATAAATTTACTATTATAACTATTAAAAATTACATAATAATTTATGCAGTTTAGTTGTTTTGTATCAATTTGATTTGTAAAATTCTAATTGCAATTTTTTATCTTTTAATTTTATATTTTGACTTATTTTGAGAAGTTGGTTAAGTCAATTTTTGACTTTTTTAGGTCATCATCTATCTACTTTTTACCGTTTTTTTTTTTTTATAAAAAAGTCAAAAAGTAACTTTTAACCTATTTATCAAAATAAGCGAGTCTAATTGGTTTGATTGATAACATCGGTCCAAAAGAGTAAGGCTCCGTTTAGTTTAGTTTTTAAAAGAATTTTATGTTATATTTTGAAATATAAGTTGTTGAAAAGAGTTTTAAAATTTAAAATTTATTTGATTATGAGTTTTGAAAATAATTTTGGGATGATTTGTAATTTTATTTTATTTTATTTTTTGTAATTGAATAAATGAGTGTAAGAGAAAATTTGATTGATTGTTATGTAGAATGTGAGATGAGAGTGTAGAGAGAAGAAAGTGAGAAAAAATGATTGATTGGATTATTAATAAAAAGAGAAGGAAAGATGAGAGAAAAAATAATTTTGAAAAGAGTTTTGAAAATTTGATAACCAAACATATTTTTTAATTTTTGATTCAAATGTTAATTTTAAAACTAAATCAAACACTACCTAAAGTTTTCCTCACATGCCCATTATGTATAAGTTATGAATAGTGTAAGATCATCTCTAATGGTTCATCAATTACATTATCAAATTTAAATTTGATAAAAGAATAATTTTTCTTACTCCAATAGTTTCATCAAATGAGTATCAAATCGAGGAAATAAAAAATTTTCATCAAATCGAGGGGCTTTGAAGCTTTCATCAAATCCTTGTTTATAGGTGTTGGATTTTCACCACTAAATATTCTCTGGATGACCACCTCTAGATAAAATTTGTAAGAAGATTACATTAGCGATCGGCCGCCAAACATACTGCACAGTTGTTCGTCAGGATGTCCCCTAGATGACCACCTCTAGACAAAAATTTGTGAAAACAATACACTGGCTAATCAACTGGCTGGACATCCGTCCAGTTGACCAGTGGTTTGATGAAAGCTCAAAATCCTCCGTTAGAACATTTGATATGAAATGGAGTTTTTACTTAAATTTTTACTCAAATTTAGTGGGGGAAAAAAATGTACTGTTAGAAAAGCTCTAAGACTAAATAAATTTAGAAATGCTCTGTAAGACTAAATAAATTTATATCAGGCACAAGTTATTAATAATCATACCTAGTAAACTTTAAACATATTGCAAATTTTTTTTTTCAATCTTATAAATTGGATATTATTAAATTGGTAGACTAAAAAATTTGCACTCGCCATCCTTCCTCACTCGTGAATGAAAACAAAAAAAATAAAAATAAAAATGAAAAAGTAGTATAATTTTTTTGATTTTTACCTTCTGTGATTAAATTGAACTCTTGTTATAATTTCAAACTTAGCAATAATAGTTTGATGATGCTATGTCACACAAAAATGGAATTGGTAGCTTGAATTTCATCTTATCTTAAATCGCTTGAATTTTGATTTATCGGTTGTTCGAAAAGAAAGTTGTGATTCGATCGATATGGTGACAATCGATGAACAAATGTTTCATCGATCGTCAGTAGTTATCGACGGTGACCGGCAAGTACAAATTCAGACTATTCGGATAAGCTCAATTTAAGCTACCAAGAATTATTTAAGTTCACACATCATATCAATCAACATACATTTTTTTTATTTATAAATCATTACCAATTTAGGCCTCGTTTGGTATGATCTAATTTAGTAACTTTTGGCTAATTGGCTAAAAGGTAGGTAAAAACTTGTATGTTTGGGATGACTTTTGGCTAATTACGAAAAGATGTGCAAAAAGTAGAAAAAAATTTTGACCTTTTGGTATGGGTTGTTGGCTTTTTGGTTAATTTATTAGTAACTTTTGGCTAATTGACTAATTTAGCTTGGTCCCCAAGCAGGTATCCTTAATGGGTCAATTTTTATGAAAAATAGAGATTGATCATTTCTCTTGCATTAGATGGCTCCTTCTTGTGGTGAATTATTTATTTTGTTTTATTATGAGTTATTTATTGTGTTAATTGTTGAATTTCTAGATATATGATGTTGGACTACGATTATCTAATTTGATTTCGACCCATTCAAAGAGAGATTTACAAGGTTTTCATGGGTGAAACACAACCAAAATAGAGGCACAATAAATTATATGGTTTTCATGGATGGGCTTGGGGTACACCTAATAAATTGTTGTGCAATAATTTGAATATGACATATTCAAGTATTAAATTAAATATAATTTCGCTGTATCACAAGTAAAAAAACAAAATTATTTGATAACAAGTCATTTTCATCTTTGTCCTAAATAACATTTTTTTTGAGAAGTGTTTCATATAAGATATTACAATGAAACCAATAAATTACAATCATAATAATGAAAGATAATACAAACTTTTACAAACAAACTCCCAAATTGGAAGAAAACAATATCAATTAATATAAGAGTAATAAGATCTACGTAGTTGGGGAGATTAGAACTACATGCAAGATTTTGACTCATCGAGCTAACTTTGGTTGGTTCTAATAACACTTAAATTATGAGTTAAGTGAGATTTTATATGATAAAAGTAGATTTTATATTAATTCAAGTGAGATAAACAATTAACTGATTTTATAAATATAAATAAAATAGTAACATCTCCTACATTATATTAAACTAGAAGAATCCAAAAACAGAAAATTATTAGGTCTATTTAGTTTAGTTTTAGAATAATGATTTGAGTGTGGAGTTATATTTTGAGTTTTTGAATCATGATTTGAAAAGAAAATTTATTTAGTTATGAATTTTAAAATAGTTTTTGGATGATTTGTAATTTTTTGATTGATTGATGTATAGAATATGAGAGAATGTGAAAGAATAGATGAAAGATGGGAGAGAAAAGTGAGTGATTGATTGATTGATTGAGTAATAATAATAAAAAAGAATAGAAGAGAGGAGTTTTGATTAGTTAACATGTTTTATCTAAATCATGATTTAAAAACAAAATTATGATTTGAAAAGTGTATTTTTGACTTTTTATGAAATATAGATTGTGTTTGAAGTGATGTGGTAGAGAGGTGATATGACTTAAATAAGATGGTCGACTTAAATAAAATAATAATTTTTGACTTTTTTAATATATGCCAAACAAAGGCCTTACCATTGTCCTTTAATAATGTTTTATTTTAATTATGTAAGATAAGAATCTTCTCATATAAAATGTACATGAGGTCAATGGAATACGAAACCCAAAGTGATTTGGAAATCAAATTTGAGATAAATTACAGAAAAAAAAAAAACCCCAAAATTTGATTATAATAACAAGGTAAATTTTTTTTGGGTGAATAATAACAAGGTAAATTACAAATACATTACCCTCTGTAATTTAAAAAATTATAAATATTTTTATATTAGAATTTTTTATTTAACAGAATTAACTAAAAAAATAAAATTCATAATTACTCTCCTATACATAAATAAAATTACCTAAATTGTTGATTGAAACATATTTCTAATATCTTAAAAATTGTTAGTTGACTTCATGATTTATTAATAAAATGACAATTTATTATGAAATTAGAAACTTCAAGGGGGTGAGATATAATTTCCAGAACCACAAGAAGCGATTTATATTTTAATCAAATTTCAAAAAATATATTTATGATTTACCCTAATAATAAATTAAATCTTAACTTTTTAATTTTTTTCAAAATTTTTTTTCTCAATTGTTAATCGTTTCAATGTAACTCATATAATTTAGATGATTTAACCATTTTTCTCCTTTATCATCGTTGACAATTACCTCCGTTACCACCCTTCATTTTCTTCAATCCAATTCTGTTTTTTCATTTCTTTTTCTTATCTACCGCTATGTTTCCTCTCACGTTCGTTTGAGATGTGAGTTGATTTTTTAACTTTTTGACTTTTTGGTTATTTTAGCCTGGGGCTAAAAACTCTCGTTAGTGATAGGTATTTTAGCTTTTTGACTTTTATGAAAGAAAAAATGAAATAATTATAGGTTGCATGTGATGTTTTGTGTTATTGGACTAGAAAGCCTATTTTATCTTTTTGTAACTAAAATAGTCAAAAAGTCAAAAAACCTGACATGCCAAAGAAAGACTTTCTGCTATCCTTTCATTCTTTTCCCAATCCATAGCCATTATCGTCGTTGAACACTATCAATAAAAAAAAATTAAATTATCTAAATTACTCATATGTTTGGTTAATTGATACCTTTTTAAAATTTTCAAACCCAAATTATTTTTAATTTGTTTTTCAAACTCAAGTAGTTTGTGAAGGTATGTTTTTAAAATTCAAAACAAAATTATATTAAAAATGAATTAAATTTGTGAATAAAAATATAACTTTGTGATTCATAACTTCATTGTTCAAACCATGAATGGTTGTTCAACAATTTTATTTTATCTCACAACTTGTTTTGTGAATGATTTCGTCCTACTCTCACAACTTGTTTCATGGTGTCGTTGATCAGTAAAATTGTGAAATGAAAACACAACTTTAAGGAAGTCATGTTTTTGCCGACATAAATTTAATTGTTCATTTTTAATATAATTAAGTTTTGTAAACACAATTTGAAATTTAAAATTATTTTAAAAACACGTCTTCACAAATTACTTAAATTTGAAAAATGAGTTTAAAACAACATCACTTTGAAAGTTTATTTTTTTATTTTTATTTATTTATTTTTCAAAATAACTTGGATTGGTTGTAAAAGTTTTTATTTACTTTACAATTAACTTGACAATTCACCTTGATTAGGATTCTTATATGGTGTCGAATTAATAATAGAGTAAATTACATTACCATCATCGAATTTTAAAAAAATACAATAACTTTTATAAGTGCGATATAATTACAATGACCTCTCTTTAATAAAGGTGAAATAATTAAGGGTGAAACTTCTCTCATGTTCATATTTTAATATAAGGCAATTTTTGGGGTTAGTGGGTTTATCATGTATTCGTTTTAATGATTGAATCGTTTATTTTATAAGATTTTCAATGTGTATTATCCATAAAAAAAATTAGTTAGATCCGATAATCATAACTTTTTATTTTATCATGTTTATTTTCAAAAAATAGACAACAAATATATTTTGAAAATAGATATCTATTTTTTTTAAAGACAAATACAATAAATGAAAATAGGGTTAATTACACTAATAGTCCTTATAGTTTGGGATTTGTGTCACTTTTGTGCCTGACTTTTCAATTGTGACACATTTGACCCTGAATTTTGAATCTTGTTTCAAATAAGGACAATTAAAAATACTATTAAATTTTTCAAGGATAAAATCATCAATTTGATAAAATATAAACTAATTTGACAAAAATAAATGTCAAAAAAATATTTTTAATTTTTTTAAAATTATTTTTATCCACCAAGGATAAAATTATGTAAACTTAATAAAAATTACATAATTAATTTTTTAAAATTAATTTTACATGATCATCATCCAAACACATAATAAAAATTAATTTGGTAAAAAAAAAAAATTAGTCTAAAAGATTTATCAATTTTACATAATTTTATTTTTAGTCAGTAGAAATAATTTTTAAAAATTCAAAAATATTTGTTTGACATTTATTTTTGTCAAATTAGTTTATATTTTATTAAATTGACAATTTTACCCTTGGAAAATCTAATTATATATTCAATTGTCCTTATTTGGAATAAGATTCAAAATTCAGAATCAAATGTGTCACAATTGAAAGTCGAACAAAGTGACCGCCTAAACTATAGGACTATTTGTGTAATTTGTCCATGAAAATAATACGATTATTAGACTGATATAATTTGTTTTCATGAATGACATATATTAAAAATCATACAAAATGAGCGATTTAAATAATTGAAACCAAAACATGATGAACTCCATAGTCTTCCCAAATTATTTCTTATTGATCCATGAATATGAGAGAAATTCAAGCCAACAATTATAACTTATGCCACGCGAAAAAGTGGTTATTTTAATTGATTTTTTAACTGACAGAAATGTAAAAAAAAGTAAAGACTCAAACTGATAAATATACAAAGATTAACAAAGTAAAATATACAATGTTATTTTTGCATCTATACAAATAAAATTTGTAAGGTTCTCTAGATCTTAAACGAGGTTATTGTAATTTGGATTTAGATTTAGATTATCACTATTATATTATCCAAAAACCTTAGATTACGTGAATCTAAAAATAACAAGATTTTTTTGATTGAAAAATAAAAATAAGGTAATTAAAAAAGAAAAATAAAAAGAGTCTTTCTTTCTAAATTTTTTGTGCTCTGCTCCAATTAATACCGTGCAAAATATTGTCTAATATGTTAAAATTATACTGATTTGTATTAATTCGTACCGTTCTAACCGTTAACCATAGTTTAAACTTTAAATTTTATAATACACCAATCGAACCATTTTGCTCTGTAGTTAATATATATATATTTTAACTTCCAATGAAATATTAATGTAAAAATGAGTGTGAGAGAGATTTAAGATCTGAAATTTATTATAAATTAGTAGTTATCTATATGAAACATATTATATAAATTACTTTGTGTTATATATCTAAAAAATATTATACAAATTAATATTATATTATGCAAATATATAATAATTAGTTAGAATATTTTTCAACCCGTCAATTTGTTAAAAACTGCCCAAATCATAATTTTTCAAGAGTGCTGCTATTAGCACTTACCAAAATTCTTTGGACCCTCCATTTCTTTGGACCCCAACCCTAAATCTTAAATTTTAATAATATTTTTTTGGACATCCCACTTATTACCAAATCTATCTATATTCATAATATTTTTTACAATAAAATGCACACCTACTTAATTTTTCATCCATTTCCTTCCTGACTCACTCAATCTTCAGACTATATTCATATTATTTTTACAATGAAATGCACACCCACTTAATTTTTCATCCATCTCCTTCCCTGACTCACTCAATCTTCAGACTATATTCATAATATTTTTACAATGAAATGCACACCCACTTAATTTTTCATCCATCTCCTTCCCTGACTCACTCAATCTTCAGAGTTTAGAGCTTTGGTCCAGTGTAGAATTCTTGGACCCTAACCCTCCATCACTCTCGTCACCGTCTTGGCCGTCAACGGAGCATTCTGACGACTCTCATCTTCTGTGAACACTCTCCGTATCGCCGAATCAGTAACCTCTCTCATCCTCTTATCATCATTTTCTTCATTGCTTTTTGTATCTTCGTCATCGTTGAGATCGATCGAAGATACTTCAATTTTTACGGAATTTGTATAACCGTTTGTAAAATGAGAAAAAACATATCTTAAACGAGGTTATTGTAATCTGGATTTATATTTAGATAATCACTATTATACTATCCAAAAACCTTAGATTACTGGATCTAAAAATAACAAGATTTTTTTGATTGAAAAATAAAAATAAGGTAATTAAAAAAGAAAAATAAAAAGAGTCTTTCTTTCTAAATTTTGTGTGCTCTGCTCCAATTAAGACCGTGCAAAATATTGTCTAATATGTTAAAATTATACTGATTTGCATTAATTCGTACCGTTCTAACCGTTAACTATAGTTTAAACTTTAGATTTTATAATCCACCAATCGAACCATTCCGCTCTGTAGTTAATACGTATATATTTTTTAACTTCCAATGAAATATTAATGTAAAAATGAGTGTGAGAGAGATTTAAGATACACAATTTATTATAAATTAGTAGTTATCTATATGAATCACATTATATAATTTCATTTGCGTTACATATCTAAAAAATCTTATACACATTAACTTAATATATTATGCAAATGAATAACAATTAGTTAGAATATTTTACAACCCGTCAATTTATTAAAAACTGCCCAAATCATAATTTTTCAAGAGTCTTTGCTATTAGCACCTATCAAAATTCTTTGGACCCTCCATTTTCTTTGGACCCCAACCTAACCCCTAAATTTTAATAATATTTTTTTGGACATCCACTTATTACCAAATCTATCTATATTCATAATATTTTTACAATGAAATACACACCCACTTAATTTTCATCTATCTCCTTCTGACTCACTCAATCTTTAGAGTTTGGAGTTTTGGTCGATATAAATTCTTGGACCCCAACCCTCCATCACTCTCGTCATCGTCTCGATTAGACTTGAGCATTCGACTCTCATCTTCTCTGAACACTCTCGTATCGCCGAATCGGTAACCTCTCTCATTCTCTCATCATCTTCTTCGTTGCTTTTTGTATCTTCGTCATCGTTGAGATCGATCGAAGATACTTCAATTCTGAGTTTGTATAACCGTTTGCAAAATGAGGAAGCAGAATCATCGTCTGTCAGAATCATCATCTGAATCGCCATCGTGCAGAATGTAGTCCAAAATAATTTGTTCACCTTGTGGCCGAAAAATATATTTTGTTGGAAGCTGTTTTGTCGAACAATAATGATCTGTCGAATGTATGTCAGAACAAAATTTGTTCATCAACTGTGTAACGAATCCATTCAATTTACAACTTAAAATAACATGAATTAAATCCATTCAAAATACATAACTTAAATCTATTCCAATTCACTCTTTTCCATTCTAAGTTAGTTTAACAAAGAAAATTACATAGCCCGACTATCTGCATTAATGTTGGAACCTATGTATTGAATGAAAGGATTATGTTGATCTTGTATTCGAACATAATTCTAATAGTCGACAAATCGATCTTAGAATAGCTCGAGCGAAAAACAAAGGCAAAGAATGTTAATGTAAGATAGATAAACTTATAAGATGATGAAGTATACGTTAAACTTGAAGCAAAACTTTCAAGTTCAATAGCGTTGATGATGGTAATAAAAATGACACATTCAAGATTTAAGATGATTATGAAAAATAATAGATTTAGGGTTTATGTTAGTTGATTATGAAAAGTAATAGGTTTAGGATTTACAAATATAGAATACGTATAGTTGGAGTTGGAGGTGGGGGTGGGGGTAGGGGTTGGTGTCCAATATTATATAATATTAGTTTTTATTGACAGGTGAGTGTTCCATTTAATAATGTTTTTTAATATAATTTTACTTTAAGAAATAATTATAATAAAAAATTATAAAATGAGAATCAAAAATTTTGACGGTGCTAATAGCGATATTCTTTTTCAATCCACTTATCGGCTAATTTGTCATTTAATTTATAATTTAGGCTAATTTTGAGAACTTGTAAAAAATTAAAAAGTTACTTAAAAAGTTAAAAAGTTAACATTATTAAAAGTCAGCAATTACGCAATGACAACTTTCAAATCGAGTTTTTCCTACAAATCAATTTTTACAATTTTTATTACACGTTTGTTCATAAAAGTCAAAAAAATTAGCAAAATATTCATATTTTCAGCCTCGATTTTTAATCAAAAAGATAAAAAATCGTTTATTTAGAATAGCTCAAACAATATAATCTCAAATTGCGGCTCACGCGCTTTGAGTCAGGATCCTACGTAAATACATTCATGCCACAGCGAAATCGTTTTGGGACAAAATTACATAAAAAAAAAAAAAAACACAAAAATCACAAAAATCTCTCTTGATTTTCTCTCTCTTCATCCCAGCAGCCCCAAACATGGTGTGTCGGGACCCACCACCGGCAACAAGAATTTGATCGGAATCCGGCACTGCCGCACAGGCAAAGCTCCCGCGAGGCGAAAGCATGGGGGAGAGACGATCCCACGATGAAGTGAGAAATTGCAGAGGCCATAGACATGGGGTTGCAGGGCATGGGAGGAGAGGACACCAAGCGAGGTTTCGAGGGTCGAAGAGGTAAGGGAAGCGATTGAAGGGTCCTGAGGAAGATACAGAGGAGGTGAGAGAGGCGAGAGATTGGGAGGTGTTTGAGACGGAAATGGATTAGGGTTTTGGAGGAGAAGAATATTTTCCCAGATTTGAGAGATTGGGAGGTGTTTGAGAGGGTTTTGGAGAAGAATATTTTCCAAGATTTGCAGATGGATTTGAGACGGACATGGTGAGAGTACGGAACGAATGAGAGGATTAGACCAGAAAGATCATTCGGGAGGCCTGGAATTAGGGTTAGGTTTAGGGTTTGAGTTTGTGTTTCTTCACTCGAAAATGATGAAGAACACGGAGGAGTTTGTGTGTTTTTGTTTTTTTGAAATTTTGCCCCAAAACGACGTCGTTTTGGGGCATGGCAGGAATGGATGGCAGAGGATCCGGACTCACGACCTACCTAGTTCCAATCGCGTGGAGTCACCTTCACACTAACAGCATGGGGACACCAGAGAAATCTCCGCACAATAAGAGCGCTCTCTCGCTCTTCCTTTGGTCTCCAAACTCTCTGTATCTGTCTCTCTCTCTCTCTCTCTCTCTCTCTCTCCATATCCCTCTTTTACAGTTGAAACTTCATACGTACCCCCAAGACCAGGTGCTTTGTTCATCACCGTTCCTCTTCCCTCTCTCTCTCTCTCTCTCTCTCTCTCTCTCTCTCTCTCCCCCCCTGTATGCTCTCTTTCTCTCTCTCTAGACTTTAATCTTTGTTACGTTTCCAAATCTTCGTGGGTTCTACTCAAAATCATAAAAAATGTAGTGTTTATTTGTGATTGATTGTATTGAAGTTGTTGTCTTTTTTAATATTCGTGATAGTTGTTTACAGATCTTGTGATCGTTGAATGTATAGATACAGAGACTATAAGTATGCCTAGTTTTTGTGTTTTAGGGCCTACCTCTGTAAATGGGAATTGAATTTCTCTCTCTTATGTCTTGTTTGTTTCTACATCTGAGCCTTTAAAAGCCATGTTTTTCAGGTATAACAACATTTTTGCTATTTTCTCAATTTTCTGAGAGGTTTGTGACTTTGTGCTTCTCTTCTCACTTGGGTCTTGTGAATTTTTCTTATTTTTGGCTTATTTGTATGAAAAAAAAACAAAATGGGTTTGTTTTTGTTCTTGCAATTTGAGTTGGGATTTTGATGGGTAATTTGTTGATGGGTCTTGTATTAGATCTTCAAATTTTGATTTTTTAATTAAATAAGTTGGTTTCTTTGTCTCTGTCTAATTAGGTGTGAATATATTCAATTTTCCAGTTTATGTTTGATTTCTGTTTTTTTTTCTTCTTCTTCTTAAAAAGGAATTGCTTATTTGAATGGTGATCCTTCAAAAGTTGTCCTTTTTTCTCCTAATTTTCTGTCTTACATGTTCTTCTTACAAACACACAATTTTAGATGCTTCTGTAAATCTGGAATTTGAATATGGGTAATGATCATTTCAGGGGGTTGTTGGAAAATTTTAGATATTTTTCTGATTTGTAATTTTCAACTTTTTCCTAGGGCCCAGTTTCAGTCTCCTTTCTTTACAATTTAGCTTTTTTCTTTGTGCACTAGGTACATCTTTTTTTTTCCTCTTCCCCTCTTTATGTTTTTGTGGGTTATTTTGAAGTTCATAACCAGGTGTATGTTTAATTTTCACAGATTTTGTGAATTCATTAAATTCAGCAGATTAGGCCACAGTTCATAAAATTCACAATTGAGGTTGTAACTGATAATCGAGTCTAAGGCCTAAAAGCATTGAAGACCGAGGAGATTTTACAAATGCTAAATTTTAGCAGGGCAAGAACTCAGCCACGGTCAACAAGGGCTATGTCTTTAGGAGGTAAGATTTCCTTTCATTTTATTAATCTATTAACATTTGAAATTTTCTTCTCTGTTTAGATTATACATGTTATGTTTTTAACCTCGAGAGTTTGAATCTATTAAATCTATGGCTTAAAAGTTAAAAAGTATAGTTTGTTCTCTTCAAAGTGCAGATGCTTTTTGCTGGACAGGGCTCTGAGAATAGTTGTCAGCTAACTACACATTGGCCTCTAGTTCTTTGATATATATACAAACATACATATGCAGAAATTTAATTGTGTTTTTATTACATTGGCAATTAGTTTATATAATCTTCTTATTTGATGGGGTTTGTAACTCATTTTTGACCTTTACTGCTTGTAGGTATAGATTATGTAGACCCGAAGAAGAAGAGCAATTTTGTAGGAAAAATTCTTTTGGCTGCTGCCCTTACAGCATTATGTATTCTTATGCTCAAATAATCCTCAAGATTTAACAGCCCAAGCCCAGTAACTTCTTTATCCCTCTATTTCTATCTTTGTATCTTCATTCAATTCCCTTCTAAGGCTGTTTTTGGATCAAGAATTTGAAGAGATTTGCGGAGGAAAGAAATGGAAGGGAATAGTGAATAAACGAAGCTAAATTTTGTTCACTTTTCCCTCCACAAATGCCCACTCAAATTCTTGTTCCAAACATAGCCTAAAGATATCTCAAGACATGCTCAGAATACCGTGTCTCTCCAATTTTGTTTCAATGAATTGAGTCAAATGGACCTTTCTTTTATGTCATTTCATATTTAACACTTTCTTAAAATTTTCCCTTTCCAGTTCTCCCATCATGAAATAGGAGTTACTCATGTCTTAGTAACTGGAGGTGCTGGATATATTGGTTCACATGCTACACTCCGACTTCTCAAGGACTCGTATCGTGTAACTATAGTGGTATATATCTCTCTTTTAAAAATATGTAATTATATTTTTTTCTTAATTGTTTCAACCCTTGAATGCTACATGATTTAGATCTTCAATGAAAAGGATTCTCATGTAACAGGACAATCTATCTCGGGGAAACCTAGGCGCTGTCAAGGTTCTACAAGAACTATTTCCAGAACCTGGGAGGCTTCAGTTTATTTATGCTGACTTAGGGGATGCAAAAGTGGTATCGTAATCACACTTTTTCAATAATATATATGCTTTCTTATTTATTGATCCATAAGCCATTTAACATGCATTCTGTATCTTGCTTCCTTGTATCAATGTTTCAGGTGAATAAAATATTTTCAGAAAATGCATTTGATGCTGTGATGCATTTTGCAGCTGTTGCATATGTTGGAGAAAGCACCCTTGATCCTCTGAAGTAAGTGTTTGATCTATTTCAAAAATATTAGTTGAACTTGCATAAGCTTTTGCCACACAGCAATGTGGACACATTTACCAAATTATGCATTATCAGTCATACCAGGGGGATTTAAGGAGGTTGTAGTTGGTGGGAGGAGATGGTAGATTTTTGCTTTGGTTGAAGCCTTGGCGTGTGACAAATGCTGTCATGTGGGTGTCTTAATATGGATAAAGAGATAATATATGATGTGTTGATCAGTATTGCCCAAAACTTCATTGCAGCTGACCCAAGGCTTCCTTTGAGAGTTAGCTAAAAATCTAGCTTGTTTATCACATTCATAGCTTTGTATGGCTTTTTTGATGGCTGTTAAGAGTGGCCAAAGTGGGCTTTTTGGCGGGTAATAGGTTTGCGAATGAGCTAAACTTTCTTATTTTGTAATAATAAAAATGTTTTGTTTGGAATATCCTACCTTTTTTTGGCTTTTCTAATGGCTTTTAAGAGTGGCTAAAGTGGGCTTTTCGTGGGAAATAGGTTTGCCAAATGAACTAAAGCTTTTTTTTTTTTTTTTTTATTATTTTAAAAATAGCAAAATGGGCTGGTGGTTTTTACACTACAGCCAAACGAAACCTAAGACTGAAATTCATAGTATTGTGAGAGGAAGAGATCATATCAGACTATGGGGCGAATGGATGTCCTTGACTTTTTAGAATTTAGTCTTGCAGTCTTTTATATGGTTATCCTGTTCAGGATATTATCATTATCTGATTAGCTGATTATCCTTGGTGTTATAAGACAGAGTTGTTGGTTACTCAAGCGGCTCTCTTGTTTACTTTTTTCTCTTCTTTTAATAAAAATTTCTTTCATTGATGTGTTGTGCTATCGTGTGTATGTCTATGTCCTCTATATCTTCACGTAGTTAATACAACTGTCTCCCCAAAACAAGTCCATTTTCTTGTGTTTTCTGGTATGTGTATATATATATATTCTCTAGGGTTATTACTCATATCCAAATCAATGTTCTATATCATGCTTCCAAACCAAACCAAACCAAACCAAACCAAACCAAGTCTTAAGTCTCATCAAATGGAATTGACTACATGAATCTTCCTTCTCCACGTGACTCTATCAAAGGCTATTCCGTTAGTCAAATTAAGTAGATCCATATCTCTATTTACTTAAGCTAACCAACGTTAATCTAAGCCTACCGGTCCCTAATACTTTCATCTACCGTCATTTGCATCGTATCTCTTTACTCACATTCTATTGGTCTTCGTTGAATATGACCAAACCATCTCAATTGATTTTCTCTCAACTTATCTTCTATCGGTGCTACTCCTACCCATTTAGAATACATTCATTGCTAATTCTGTCTTGTCTGGTTTTGCCACACATCCACTTTAGCATCTTCATCTCATTCTAATTCTATCTTGTATCATGCTTCCAATATTTATTAATTTCAATCCATTTCACATATTTTCTTCAAAACATATTTGTCAATTTCTCAAGAACTTTTGATTAGAATGAAGCCTTTCCCTGTCCGTTGTTGGCCCTTTCGATTGCAACATTTATCTACCAATAGCAGTTGTGGTTTTGCATTTGGTGGAAGCATAATTTAAGTGTACTCCAGATTGATATAGATAGTCTTTCCACTTTCTCTATGATCTGAATCTGAACTTTTGAAGAATATGGACTGGCTTGCTGAGCTCTGTTAATTAGTTATTATTTTGTTAGTTGAAGCTGTTTTTGTCATATGAAATCATTTGGAGCATTTGATCTCCTTATCTATTTTATTAGTTAATGTTATTGTGTTTATACAGATACTATGCAACATTACATCAAATACCTTGGTAGTTTTAGAGGCAATGGCAGCACATGGTGTAAAGACATTCATATATTCTAGTACATGCGACATATGGAGAACCTGAAAAGATGCCAATTACAGAAGTAACTCCACAGGTGAAGATTTTAAGAACTGCTTTGTGATTTTGAGTTATGGTTTGTAAGGTTTGTAAGTTGGTTGATAACAGAATTGACCGCTATGGGCTTTGTTTAATAACTAATCTCTTAGTGTTGCATAAATTCAGTTTCCCATTAACCCATATGGAAAAGCCAAGAAGATGGCTGAAGATATTATTCTTGATTTTCATAAGAACTCAGATATGGCGATCATGATCTTAAGGTACTTGACCTAACATGTACTTAATTTTCAGATTTCTTTTATCTTTATATGTTTTATGTTAATTAGTAGTGTTAGTTATCTCTTGTATTTTCTATTCAATAATGCTGCAATGGCCATATTTGTGTACCATAAAATATTCAATGAATGTGTATACATGAAAAATTGACCTATACATCATGCAGCCCATGCATATTTCGTGTTGCTGTATAAACCATTATTTCCCTGAAAATTTTCTTTGAGAGGGGTTGATCTTGTGCCACCAAGTCTCATTGTTATCTCTCATGTTTATGTGGTCTTAGATAGAACTCAATCCCAAAAGTTAGCTGTTGAGGTGATGTATCCTCACGCCTATATACTTACTTGGGTGATGTTGGATTTCGCTCCACAGTTCAGTAGTGAGCTACACACTCTGTCGTGTTTTCATTTATAGAGTTCAATAATGAGAAGTTGCATTCTGACCACATTGCTCGCCAACAACATTGATACTGTGTTTGTTCATTTTTAATCTTTGACAACGTCTAATCCGCACCTTAAATGCCAAAGAGAATGTTATTACTCACCCAGAAACTTGTGGACTCATTTCTCTTTGTGAATAATTTCAGATACTTCAATGTGATTGGTTCAGATCCAGAAGGCAGATTAGGAAGCTCCCAGACCGAATTGCGAGTGCATGGGCCGGATATCAGGTGCTTGCTTTGATGCTGCTCGTGGCATTATTCCTGGGCTCAAGGTACAATGATTTCTAATTCCATCATTTTTTCTCTTGTTCTGTCAATAATGAACTTTGGCATATGTTCAACCCGTCTTTAATGTGGGATTTGGACGTATTGGCTGAGTTCGATTAAAGATAATTCTGATGTAAAGATGGCTGTTTTCTATGAAGTTGGCTTGAAAGCACAAAAAATTCTCATTATCACAAAACTTGACATTTCTCTTATTTTTTTCTTTTCAATTAAAGTATTATTTTTTTATTTTGTGGACAGAGACAAAAAAATATAAAGTTGGAGGCACTGATGACTCTAACATCTGTAAAAAAAAAAAAAAATTGTTTTCTGTAGTTTGCCCTTGATTCATGTATGAAAAACATCTAGTTTCTGCTAGTAAATGCTTATCTATGTGATGCATGATGGTGTGAAGATCTCTCCTCTTTTATGTCTACATAATGTATGCCACGCTTGAATTGGGAAGCACAGATAAGGATATGGGACATAGTGATTTCGAAAAAATCAGGACACAGAAATGTGGGATATAAATATTACACCCATAAACAATCAAAATTAAAGAAAAAAACTCTAATTTAACATAAAAATTTAAATCAACCAGAGACCAGACTTGTGTTGTGTTAGGCTCCATAGATCATTAGAAGCTAGTCTTTTAACTTCACAATTGTGGTTAGATTTATGTTGTCTTGTCGATGGTTTGATATGAGTTCTATATTTATTTTAAAGATTCAATCCTTATTCTTTCAAATATTATAATATGACCCTGAAATTAGTGTTCAAAAATTAATGTTTCCTAAACTAAAATTATTAAAGGGGCACATCATGTCTCATATCCCATGTGTCCTTACCGTTTCTGTGTTTCATACATGTCTGGCTTCATACATGTCGTGGCGGCTCGGTACCTATTGTGACGTGTTGGTGCTTCGTAGCTCTAGACTTAGCTAATTTGATATTTTGCTTGGTTCAAATGCAGGTTACAGGAACCGACTATAAAACTGCAGATGGAACTTGTATGCGGGACTACATCGATGTCACCGATCTGGTTGATGCTCACGTGAAAGCCCTAGAAGGCAATACCCAGTAAAGTCGGAATTTATAACGTTGGAACAGGAAGAGGTAAACCTTGTTCTCTTCAGGTGTTCACAAATTCGTATTTCAATCAAATTTTGTTTTTGATGCTTGTTTTTATGCCTCTGTGATCAGGTAGATCAGTCAAGGAGTTTGTGGAGGCTTGTAAGAAGGCCACAGGGGTGAATATCAAAGTTGAGCAGCTACCGCGCCGGCCAGGCGACTATGCTGAAGTGTTCAGTGACCCGACAAAGATCAAGCAGGTTGAACTGGACAGCCCAACACCGATCTTCAAGAGAGTTTGCGGATTGCATGGAGATGGCAAAAGGAGCATCATAATGGGTATGGAACGCCTCTAGCGATGCCTTCTTAATAATATATATATTTTTTGTGTGGCTTTCATAGTGGAAGAGTTAACGCGAAAACAAAGCAGAACCCATGCCCAGCAAGGCTTTAGCCCCATGTGAGAATAGTGGTTGTTTTTAAGGTAAGGGTTTGGTATAAATTCCTTTTTCATTCTATAAAATTATTATAAGGGGGTAGAGTTTGTAGGGAAGGCACAGCCCATTTGTTATATGTACTTTATATAAATTCCAAGTAGTTCAATAATAATACCAGTCAGGTATAGCATTTTTATTGCTGATATTTCTCCTCTCTCTCTCTCTCTCTCTCTCTCTCTCTCTGTGTATATGTACAATTTGCATCTCTGATTGAAAATGCTTTGCTTGGCAAATGTTTTTAAGACCTAAGTTATTTTTGTTTGAAAAGTCTGTGAGAAAGCAAATTTTGTTTGGTTATCTTACAGTGTAGTTTTTGCTCTCTGTATATGTACAGTTTGCTCCCCTGTTTTTGCTTGGCAAATGTTTTTAAGACCTAGGTTATTTTTGAGGTGTTTTGGGAAAATGGTTAAAAATTATTTTTTTGATTTTTTTTGCATTTTTGTAAGAGAGAGAAGCTGGTTAAAAGCTGAAAAGTAACGTTTAACTCACTTTCCAAAAAAGTCGGTGAGAAAGCAAATTTTGTTTGGTTACTTAACACTAAAGTGTTTTTGCTCTCTCTCTCTCTCTCTCTCTCTCTCTCTCTCTCTCTCTCTCTATATGTATATGTACAGTTTGCATCTCTGTTTGGAAAATGCTTCGCTTGGCAAATGTTTTTAAGATCTAGGTTATTTATGTTTGAAAAGTCTCTTAAAATGCAAATTTTGTTTGGTTGCCTAACACTAAAGTTTTTTGGTGGTTGTATTTTCATTGTGAAATTCAAAATAAATAAATAAATAATTAAGAAAGCTTATTATAATGGGAAGTGCTGTTGGCAATCCTACAACAATCTTTGGAGACCTCTAATTTAGAGGCTCTAAATACACCTCTAATGAGGTGGAAAAGGCAAAAAAAAAAAAAAGAACCAAGACACAACATTGATGTGGTGGTGGGTGGGATCGATTGCCACATCACTAGTGGTACCTCTAATTAGAGGTTCCAAGCATTTTAAACAATTCTATGGTCTTTGTGAAAGCGGAGAAAATGTCGTAGTTATAATTTTTAATGTACTTTATATATATATATTAGCCTATCATTCATGTTATATCGGGATAATTATAAATATTTATATTTGTTTTAGATTTCTTTTAATATATAAATTATGTTTTTAAAGATTTTTTATGAAAATAATTTAACAATCTTATCACTAACCATAGTGTGAGAGAAGTTGAAAAAATGCTTGATAACTATACATAGAATGTATTTATAATTATTTGTATGAGGGATTTTAAATCTTGATCAAGGATTTTGACCAAATCAATAAATGTTTTGACGAAATCAATAAATCTTGGTATGTGGAAAGACATGTGGATTGAAAAAAGTTAATAAATCTTGTCGAGAGAATTTTGACCAAATCAATAAATGTTGAGTTTTTTTAATAGAAAATTTAGAAAATTGATTGAAATATTGAAACTCTCTCGGTCTTGGGGTTAAAATTCACTTTTCTTAATATATAGTATAGATAGATAGATATATATCATACACATTTTAATACATCTTTTTATTTATATCAAGACTAATGAAATGACCCAATAAGTGATGATTAACATTTCTTATTATAATTCATACTTGATTTAAATTTTAAGAGAAATGATTTTTCCTCGAAACTTTTCCTTCAAATCCCCTAATGTCCAAAATAGCGTCGTTTTGGGCATTTCTTTTTCCTTCCATTTTGAGTGCGAAGCCTTGAAGAGGAGGAGGAGAGAAAGAAGAAGAAGAAAGAGAGAGAGAGAGTGGTTCGTAGATCGTCGATCGTTACTTGACTCGATCGTCGTCATGACCAATCGTCATGACCCGCCTACGCCTCTGCCTGACCCTGTAGTCCTAGCCCTAAGCCCCCCTCTGGTTGATTTGGTCCCTCATTTCCTTCTTCTTCTTTCTTCTTCTTTGCAGATTCGGGGGATTCGAGGGAGGGGGCTTTCGAGCTCCCTAGCACTACTCAAATTTTAAATATCACAATTTAAGTGTAAGTGAATTTCAGCATAATCTATTGCACTACTACTTAAATAGCATAAAAATACTTTGCAAGCAAGTCTCAACACGGAAAAATTATCCGGCGCCCTATTAGCACCAATTAATCACCAATTGTCAAGCGAGTCTATTGTTAGGACAATTGCCAACATAAATTAGTAGGCCTCCTTTGTTTCAACCACTTGCATTCGGTAGGGACATTGAGTAACTTCTCCTCAAGGTAGATGAGATGAGGGTGAAGAAATTTGCAACAAATTCACGGACTTCGTTTGAGAAGAAGGATTGGGTTAGATTTTGAGTTATTTTAGTCACAAAAAGATAAAATAAATTTTTTAATTCAATAAAATAAAATATCACATTCAACCCATAATCAATACATTTTTTTTTCTCAAAAAAAGTAAAAAAAAAACCAAAAAATCTTTCCCAAATAAAGCTTGTTAATTCCAAACTAAAAAAATCAAAAAACTAAAACACCAACCAACTTTCGAAACGAAGCCAAACTAACCTTGCTACACGCGCACCCATTTACATTTCAAATCACACATCCACAGACAGTAGTGTCTAGACCCTACATGGATCTCATTTAGGGGTGGGCGCGGGTCGGTTGCGGCCACAGAACTTTCAATCCGTCATCCGTCCGCCAGGTTGGCGGATAGGAGAAAATCAATCCGCGTCTGTCCGCCAATCCGGTGGATGTGGATTGGCGGATTAGCGGTTTAGCGGATGGATGCGAATCGGTTTGGCGGTTTGAAATTTTATAAATTTTCAACATAGTTAAACTTGTGCACTTCCTCAACAAAAAAAAAAAAAAAAATTACAGTCAATAGCAAAAAATATTACAATCACTGCATGCCTCATGCAAAGAAAAAAAGTTTGAAACTTTAGAATGTTACAATCACTGCATGCATCATCCACATAAAGTATTACAATCTGTGGTTTTTAAAATATAAAAAAAATTTAAACCACCAAAATTATGAACAGAGCAGTAGTGGAGATTGCATGCCTTTGTATTGTTACATTTATATATGTTTTTGAAAACAAAAACCAACTATCATATATCATATTTTTTATTTATTACTTTTAGAGTTAGATTTTAAAACTAAAAAATATAGATAAATAATACGTTTATTTTTTTCAATTCAAAAAATATATTAAAGTTGAAAACTTTTTTTCAGCAGAATATTTGAACTCTTTTTCAATTGAACACACAAACAAAATATTTAAATAAATTAAAAATACAAAGTCTTATAAATTACTAAGTGTGCTCACGGTTTGGCGGTTCGGCGGTTCGGTTGCGGCCAAATGAACCTCAAATCCGTCATCCGTCCGCCAAATTGGCAGATTGGAGAAAATCAATCTGCAACCGTCCGTTCGTCATCACACATCTGTTCAAAATGTGGCGGATCAGTCCGGTTCGGTCGGTTTTGGAGGATCGGTATATCCGCTGCTCACCTCATTTACTCCCTCTCTTTAAGAGTGTCATTTTTTCTTTTTAGGAAGAGTTCCTCTCCCGTTTGTGGACTGCAAGGTACCGTTTCAATTTGTAAAACCCAGCACAAAATAATTTAAATTGTTAATTTTTTAAATCATATATATATCATTCATATAAAAAATCAAGTTGATTCAATAATTATAACCACATTAATGCTTTGAAAATGCAAATAGATAAACCAAATGAGATTTTGTTTACAAAATTTTCAAGATTTTTATAAATATAGACAAAAAAATATAAATATAAACATTATAAAAAAAATCCTATGATTTATTTTGAAGAAAAGCAGGATAATAAACATGCAGCACAACACGAAAAACGGGTTCCAAAAACAGATACAACTGTAATTCAAATGAAATTTTTAGAAACAAATAGTGCTCTATCTAGTAATGAGGAAGCCCAGGAGAAATAAGAAACAAATCCCAACTATATAATTTCAGATTCAAATATTTTCACCGAAGATTTTTTTTTCTCATAGGATTCAGTATTGGTCTAATAGGGGCATAAAAACATGTGAAAAGGACTGAGAGTTGACAAAAAAAATCAGTGGCCTCTTGGATATTCGGCCCATACTTTCTTCAAGCAATTGTTTGGACTGCTCTGTCAAAACTCTCTTCAGCAGACGATGCACGTTTGACGAGCATGTGGCCTGGATGTGACAATTTCAGCTGGCTGTAAAACAAAGTTGTATAACAGTCATTCCAAAATTAAAAAAATCTACTGTAGCTAGCAACCCCCACAACAATTTGGTGAAGACAGTGCTGCCAGTAGTGCTATGACAATAGTAATGGTGTGGAATAGCATACTTAAAGCAACTAAAGAAGCAATCACAAGCCAAGATACATCAGATGCAATAAGATTGAGCACACATGATACCTCCACCTAAAGTAAGAGACAAACAGACAGACCTAATTACCTAAACCACACCTAGCATTCTTGCTCCTTCCACTTTAAAATATGGACAGCTACAAAGGGGTACTAAGGGTGTAAATGATTTGGCTCAATTGGGGTAGAGGGTCAAATTTCCTCCGAACTGAATTGGTCAGTTTGCATTTCTATGCCCGCAACTGACTAAACAAGATACATCACCGAACAAAACAAAATGTGTTTTGGAGTGGTTCCCCATGCGACTTGGTTTAATTGGGGGTCCCCTCAAAGGCAACACTATCTCCAGTGTCTTCTGGGCTTCAACTACCCTATTGACTTCATTGTAATCCCTCCTCTATATTATATGTTCTCCTGATTTATTCTTTACGATGATTCCAGTTCTAGATCTATGTGATAAGATTTGTTCTTCAGAACTGATTTTCTTTATTCAAATTACGTTGCATGATTGAGTGCTATTTTGGGAACAGATAAAGGGGTGTTTTGGGAAGGTGGTGAAAATCAGATTTTTTGCATTTAATCAAGATTTTTGGATTTTTCTTAAAGTGACTTGGGAAGTTGGTAAAAATCAACTTTTGATTTTGTAAATAATATTTTTTAAGTTGTCATTTCATGGTGTAGAAGTGTAGAATTACCAAAATGCCTCCCTAATGTAATATAGTGCCATGCATGAGAAAGGCACCAACATATCGTGAAAAGCAATGTTTCATGCATCTCTTCCAGAAACACTTTCAGTTTAGGTGTCTGAATTCCGACCTACATTTGTTAGCTATTTATTACTTATAAAATTGCAAGGTTTCTTTCAATTGCAATATTACTTGCTTTTCATTTTGGCATTTGAATGTTCTCAATAAATAATTTCTGACTAACAAATTTTTAATTCACTAATGCCTTTTTCTTAGATTAAACTGTACATGTTCATTTGTATAATTTTTTTTTTGGAAACACATGTAATCTTTTTTTGTTTCTAATTTTTTTTTTTTCCATGCATGGAATGTCATTTGTATTTACCAGTACATAATGTTATTGTACTACACCATTGGTACACAATAATAATATCATTTCCCTATATTGCACACTACACACTGCCATTACGACCCGAGCTCATGTCCATTACGCACCGACACATAACGTTATTGTACTACACCATTGGTACATATCGTTCATTTCTACATTACATACTACGTGTGATTCTGTTAAGCTCATATGGGTTCTGGCGCCAACACATTCCTAATGGATTTTCGAAATTCGTTCATTTCTATGTCATCATCGCCGTCGGGATCACCTTCATCGTCGTCATCCACACCCACTGCATTGGGCATGTCGTTGAAAATAAAATTTTCTGCGCTGGCCACCTTGTTGAACGCTTCATCATCGTTTGAATTGCGGCGTATAAAATTATGTAGTGCCAATGAAGCCCCCACCAATGGCACTTGTACTCGAAATCATCAGAGGCATGTTATGTAGAAAACCCTATCGCGCTTTCCATCGCCGAATGTGCGTTCTATGGCGCTCCGTAGCGATGAGTGGACCGTGTTAACCGGTCCACTCATCGTTCTGAAACTCCTCGCATTAACGCTGATCCACTCATCGGCGTGTTAATGTGCGTTCTATGGCGCTCATGCGACATAAACGCTACATTAACACGGTCCACTCGCGCCGTTACGGGCGCCATACGCACATTGGCGTATGGAAAGCGCGATAGGGTTTTCTACATAACATGCCTCGGTATGATTTCGGGAAAGTACAAGTGCCATTGGTGGGGCTTCAATTTTGGAATACTAAGGAACTTTGTTTGGTAATACTTACGTTTTGGTTTATATTTACAAAAATTTTATAATGGTTTTATTTTAGAAAAACATAAACTACAAAAGCGTTTGGTTTAGACAAAATGTTTGAAAAATTTAAAAAATATAAACTAAAAGAGTGAGTGGTGGCGAGTGGTGGTGTGGCGGGTGGTGAGTGGTGGCAGTGGTGGCGGATGGTGACAGGAGAGGCGGTGGTGGCGAGGCGGGTGGGTGGCGGCGGAGGCAGTAGTGGTGGGTGGTGGTGACGGAAGACAATGATGGCGGGTGGTGGTGATGGGTAATAGGCGGTGGTGGATGGTGAGGCGGAGAAGATAGTGATGGAGGTGGTGGTGGAAGGCGGTGGTGGAAGTGGTGGCGGTGGCGGGCGGAGGCAGGTGGTGGCGGTGGTGGTGGCGGAGACAATGGTGGAAAGTGGTAGCGGTGGTGGCGTGGAAAGCAGTTGTGAAGTGGTGGCATGTGGCCAGGGTGGTGGCGGTGGAAGATGGTGGTGAAAGTGGTGGCGTGGTGGTGGCGGCTGGTGGCAGGTGATGGTGGTGGAAAGTGGTGGCAGGTGGCGGGTGGGGGCGGCGAAAGACGGTGGTGAAGTGGTGGCGGTGTGGCGGGCCGGCGGGCGGAGGCGGAAGATGGTGGTAAAAAGTGATGGCGGGTAGTAGTGGCGAAAGATGGTGGCAGGTGGCGACGGCGGCAGCGAAAGACAGTGGTAAAAAGTGGTGGCAGAGGAAAAAGATGGTGGAAAGTGGTGGCGGGTGGCAGTGGTGGAAGATGGTGGTGGCGAGTGGTGGCGTGGCGGAAGATGGTGGTGGCGGAGTCGGTGGTGGAAAATGGTGGCAGTGGTGGCGGTGGTGGGTGTGGCAAAAGCTGGCGTAAACTCATTTTTGAGTTTACAAATTTTAACCAAATTTATAAAGCTGAGACCCTTTGGTTTATAAACCAAATTATTCATCAAACAAGTTTTAGGATAGTTTTTAAAATTTTTTATAAATATAAGGCTGAAAATTGAAAGCTGAAAGCGAAAATGTTACCAAGCATACAAGGCTATCATTGGATGACACAATGTTTGGGACTTCGATTTAGTGGGAAAAGTAAAGGAGAGTGAAAGGAAAATCATTTTCCTTGTGTTTTCCCTCATACATCAAAATTGGTACATTAATCTTTGTGTTTGGTTAGAGAATTTGAGGAGGATTTGGAAAGGAGACTGAGGAAAGGTGCGTGAAACTAGGGGTTGTTTGGGGTGTCCTAAATAAGTGTACTTTTTGTCTTTTTAGACTAAAAATTGAGGAAGAAAAATATAGATGTTTGGGTTAACTTTTGACTTTTTATGAAAAATGTGTAATAAAAATTATAAAAATTGATTTGTAGGAAAAAAATTAATATTGAGAGTTGTCTGCGGTAGTAATTGTTGACTTTTGGTGAATAGTGTTAACTTTTAACTTTTTTGAGTAACTTTTTGACTTTTTGACTTTTTGATACATGCAAACTTGGCAAAGTGAAATATAGGCATAATTTATTCACATTTCTTACGTTTCATTTTTCTTCCAAATCCTTCACAAATCCCCAACTAAACACAACATAAAAAAATGAAATTATAATCGGTCTTGGAAAAAGTAAAACGCGCATATCTAGAACTAAACATTCTCACACTTTAATTTATTCTATTTTCCTTATTATTTTCCAAAGGTAGCTTGAACAAGGAAAATTAATTTTCTTTGTATGTTAGGCTCATGGATTAAGAGTGAAGGAAAGAAACAAAAAAAGAAAGAGTAAAAGAATGAAAAGAAAATATTAAAATTCCTTTCCTTGTTTGGTTGTTCAGGGAAAATTGGGCTGTTCTGATGGACACGTGGTTATACATAAATACAGCTCTAATGCAGCTAGTCTTATTTAACAATATATGCAGACACACAAGCACATACAAAAATACAAATGACAAAGAACAAAATTTCCTCTAGCTTTCTTAAACAGATAACTTACTTCAGAATCGTGAAGATGGTTTCCCAAGGTGAAGACTGCATATGATCCAGATTAGCCAGTGTTTCAGGATCCTTTGCATCCTGCATGAATTACAAAACATCTCACCATCCACAAATATGTGCAAGCCTCTCCAGTGCAAGTCTAAAAATACAGTGACAAAATTGGGATTCTGAAAGGCATTGTGTGTAATTGTGGGCAAATATGGGATGACTTCAGCCAATATCAATGAAATAATTGGACTACTATGGAGGAATAATTGGCAATCTAGAATCAATTTGGTCAATTCAATTTCTTGAACAATGAATGTTATGAATGCAATCAAGTATATTTAGCAGTGTCAATAACAATTTGATGATTTTTGTCTAATCACTTCAAATGACATGTAGGTACAAAGGCAATTTTAAAACTTACCTTGTTCAGTGCTTCAAGTAATAGTGACTAAGCTTCATCAAAATTTCCCCATATGCATGCAGCACCGGCCTTTCCATTCAGGATCAAACTAGTCATCTGATACTTCTCAGAAAAATCTTGGAAAATGAGATCGCTTCCTGTATCTTGGATCCACAGATTTACAGACCAATATATATGAACATAAAAATCAACAATTCAGATTTGACTTGAGAAATTGAGAATGGGTATGTACCACAGCCAAGTTTAGCCATGCATTTGCAAGTTGAGTTAGTGTATGGTCCTCATCAATCTGTTGCATGATCCTCAACTGTTTTCCATATAATCTGATCTATGCATCTTAAGGAATATTTGGACATTCAATGCATGCCTGCAAAGCAAGCAAAAGCAAAAGCAAAAGGCATATTAATGACTATTCACATCATATTTGCAGTAAAAGACAGAGCTCTTTAAACACACTATATTAGTTTCCAGAATATATATATATATATATAGTGTGAAAACAGAACAGGAAATTTGGGAAAATGAAAAGACAATTTAGCTTCGGGAATATATATAGGGTTGAGTTGCTAAAAATACTTGTGAGGGCCAAATGACACATACAATATAAGCTCTGACACATCAGAAAACTATGTATGACGCTACAATCAAAAAGTCTTGGACAATATTGATGAGACTTGTGAAACTTCTTGCAAGATACAACACACTGATCACGAATTACATCAACACAATATTAGTAGGGTATGTTCTATAGTAATGATACTACACTTGATACATGTTTGAAATCTAAACTCAACAGCTTGACATGTATTTGAAAAGCAAAAAATTGAATCATCCATTTATACAACAATATTACACATTCCAAGTTTCCAACTAGGACAGGGCGGGAAGTCATTCATGGGTGAAGAATATGTTTGAAAACTTTAGTATTAGAAAAGTAAAACTCACAGCTCCATGGTTCCTCCAACATTAGTGTGTTTCAAAAGCTTCATTATAGTCTTGTTCATGCGGAAAATAATCCCAGCAATAAGGCGTAAGATTGGATTGTTTCCAATGGCTGGATCTTGCCAACCACTCATGGATACTCGAAATTGTAGTTTCCTGCAGGATTCCGAACAACACCATTATCAAGCAGAAAGATTGCCTGACACATGGTTGCTGACAAACCAAGAAAACAATTCTCAAATCATGTTTCAAAATCTTTGTATTCCAAAACTGAGTTGAATAATTGTAAGGATTATTATGCTTAGTGGACAAATACCCTACAATTGATTTATAATTTGTAAACCTAAATTCAAATTATTGATTTATTTTTTTGATAAATCAAATTATTGATTTATTTTATAACACCCATACATACAGATTTCCATTGCTGATAAAATTAATGAAAAGAAATATAAATTTCACAGTATAAGTCATTTGGATTTCAATTATTAAAGAAAAATATAAAATCACACTCTTTAAACCAATTAGTGCAAGATACAAATCAAGAGAATTTCTCTTTTCTGATCTCCAATCAATAGACTCAAAATTCTAGTTCAATTAACAATTTGAATTCCAGATCTCAATTCTAAATGGCAAATGCACAAACCACAAATTCCTAGTCATAGATCAACCAAACAAAAATGAAGAAGAAAATTTAACCTTGTTATTGGGACTCGTAAGATACAAAGCGAGCAATTTCACGGCTTGGAGAGGCGTGGCGGCCGACTGAATCGATCTCGTTGATTACAAGCTGAAAATCACAATTTCGTATTCGAGTCAAGAAACACAAATCAGAACCAATTCAAATGCAATTCTCGAGAAGAGAGTTGCAGAACCTGGTAGCTACCGAGGGCAATATAAGATCTGTAAACGAGACAGTCCTCTCGATGGCGTCTTCTGGAGAGAGGCTAGGAACATCGCTGTTATTGATGGCCGCTTGATATGCGCCCAAGTAGAAGTTGTTTTCAGGCCGAACAACAGGTCTGGTGCCGCCATGGAAGCTGGATCTGAAGCTTTGAGAGAGAGAGAGAGAGATGGCTGGGATCGGGCTTCGGTGGAGATTAGAGAAGAGCTGAGGATGGTTATGCTAGTGTACGCATAGGATGCGTTGTGGACTATAATATTTATGGGAAAGGGTAAATACAAATATATTCCCAAGTTTGTTTAAATCTGAACTATCTCTCATCTGGTTGGGAAAATTACAAATATCTTCTGTCGAATTTTTTATTTAACGTAATGAATTGAAATTGTAGAATTTCTAAACCGTTCACCTAAACAATAATAAAATTATCCTCAATTATTAATTGAAATAAAATTTTAACATTATTGAAAACAATTAATTAACTTGATAATTTATTAATAAAAGTGAAACTTATTTGTTATGAAATTAGAAACTAGGAGCATAATGTAATTTCTAAAACTATAGGGATAATTTGTAATTTAAAGTAAAACTCAAGGGGTGTGTTTGTAATTTACCCTTATAGAAAAATCTTTTTTGTCCAATCTGATTGGATGTTAACTTCCATCGTTAAATTTACAAAAATTTAGCATTGATGATCCTAAATTGTTCAATGTGTAGAATTTATTGAGTATTTTATTTTTGAAAATCACATTCGTTAAACCGAATATTGATAGTCATTTGATTATCTTTACAAAATATTAAGTTGATCGTATATAGATAGTTATTTGATCAAGTGATTATCAATATTTAATTAACGTGATTTTTTTTTTTTAGAATAACTTACTCGAGTGCCCTTATATATTGAATAACTCCAATTATCGACGGCTTTTTGTGATAAGCCCACGAAGACTCAGCAATATTTAGAGTTAAATAGCTGGAGAGAAGACCCTCGCTTATTTATTAGTGCTTGTTTGGATTAGGCACGATTGAGTGGGTTATTTTGAAACATTAGGAAATCATGGGCGAATGTTTAAGATTCACGTTACAGCTGCTTTCAACTTCATGAGGAGGGTAATTTTTGGGAAATGGTGTGGAGCCTTGTGCAATTTGTAGGGTTGATAAATAATCCAAATAATTTGAGCTCGATTCATGTTAGACTCTTTTTAAAAAATTAGATTAATTCAATTTATTAAATAAATAAGTTAAGTTTGAATACATTTGAAATTTTGTTTAAAATTCTTTTAAATTAAACTTAAATAGTCAATCATTTTGTTAAACAGATTTGATAGAGTCTAAAACTATATAAAATAATAAACTATAACTCTAGCTTGACAGCGAGTTCATTTTTGAGATGATTGAAAATTTAACAAACCAAGTTTAAACCAAATTTTAAAAACTCATTAAGTTACAAAATCAAAGCTTGAACAGTTAATTATTTTGACTAGTTTGACTTGTTCATCCTCTTTAATTAAGGTGGTAAAGGAAAGACATGCTCGTGTAACTTATTTGTATATCATTTTTAAAAATTAAAATTCATATTTTGAATTTGTCTTTCTTTTCCAAAAGAAGACGTGCATTAAACATAACAATTTTGAAGAAAGATTCCAATGTTTCACCCATTTGAAGAATACTTAGAATTTTCTCGTCTTTTAAATTACATTTTAATTCTATTGGACTTCATTAATCTCAGAGAAATCGTGTAATTTTAATTTTATTGTCAAAAATCTCTCCAATTATTAATTTTAATCATTTATTTTTCATGTCACCCTATGTTATTTTGAACTATAAATGGTAAGCAATATCGTTATTGAAAGTTTTCACTTTTAGTTAAACAAGTGAAGTGGAATATTAAATTTTTGGGTAAATTATAACTTAACCTTGTGGTTTTATCCAAAAAATCACGAGCCTCTATAGTTTCATTTTAACACTTAAACTCTCTATACTTCGTACCAAAATGCAATCTTGGATGGATGTAATAGAAATTGCAAAAAGTCTAAATTACCCTTATTTATTTATCTAATTTTCTTCTTAATGCCATTACAAATCAGAATATTCTTTGATTTTTCTTTAAATTTTTTGTATTCCTCTTCTTCTTCTTCTTTCCTTCTTCTTTTATATTGCTCATCCCATGATAAATCACACCTCTCATACCATCATAAATACATATCTCTCTCTATGGAATTTAGACACAAACAATTACTCATCTCTCCCAGCTACTTCAAAACCAAGTACCACCCTTTACAAATGCTATAGACGGAAAGCTAAATGAGAAAGGGTGAATAATGAAAAAAGAAAGAAATAGATTTGGAGATATTTCTTTGAAATTAATGAAGTTAGTTTTGGACAACTTTCAGGGGTATCAAACCACCCATTTAGGAAGAAATGAAAGCAGGGATAACGTAGGGATGAAGTATAAAGCAAGGTGAGATTAGTGAAGAATGGGATAAAATTGTTAAGAATCGAGAAAATTATGGGTCCAAAAGATGGGGAAGGAATGTCGGAAACGGGAAGAAAAAGTGGATTTGGTTGGTATGAATCCCATCAATGCTATTTTAAAAATTTAAATGTTTATGCATATTAATTGTTTGATTTCATGGGTTTTGTTATTAATTTGGATCATAAGAAGAAATGTTGGAAAGCAGGAAGAAAAAGTGGGTTTTGGTTGGTATGAATCCATCAATGCTATTTACATATATTAATTCTTTGATTTCATAGGTTTTGTTACTAATTTGAATTATAAGAAGAAAAAGTGAGTTTGGAAAATTTTTAAAGAGAGAAGTTGTGGTGGTGATTTTGAGTGATGGTTTTGCATGAAATAAGAAGTTGATTTGTGAATAATTTTAGAGAGAGAGAAGTTGTGACAATAAGAGTGTTTTGGTCATTTGTCATATGTTAAATTCTTCACTCTGTAGCAGGACCCATCTTGTTCAATCTTTCTCCTGTCGTCTTCCTCTATTGGTTTGATGTTTTTCATGAACAACAATCTCCAATCGTTCTTGATTTACATTACTATAAAAAAATACATATATACCTAAATCTATCTAGATATAACTATATCTTACAGATTAAGTGGTATTATTTTTAATTTTGCAATAAAATTAGATAAGTAAGATCTTTGTTTAATTGGTGTAAAATATACCAAAATGGCTTCTTCAGAGTGGAAATTAGAGTCGGTCTGGAAAGCCAGTTAGAGGCCACTCTAGCTCCGAAGAGCACTTACAAGGAAAGAAAACAATCACATCATCACAAATGTGAGCATCACCACTTCAAGACTACTCCATGCTTGCACTACATCATTCGATCAGGTATATATATATGATAATAAAGGCATTTTTGGCCATTTATCATTTGTTTTAAGTTAGGAAAAATTGCTCCATCTATCTAATTGTAGTTGTGTGCAATACACGCTCGCTTAAACAAGAAAATTATACAGTATGAATTCTGAGGGGTTTACCTAGGTGTTACAAATGAAGGCTTATAGGAGGCTCAGATTTTTAAGCAAAACCTGACAAGGAGGATTAAATTATAATTTATCCCAAATTTTTTTACATGCAGGATTAAATTTAATGCACCGAATTTCTACTATGTAAAAATTATTTATAAAAATATTTAGTTTTAGTTTTAATTTTATTTCTCTAATTAGGATGTTGTAAAATTTGGTAACATAATCATCAACGAAAAAGATCAACACTCAAGCAGTGTGTTAGTGGAAGTGTTTAAATTAGATGTTAATTTAGAAGGTGTTTGATAATATGATTCAACATTTAAAATTGAATGTATAAAGGTTATAATCAATTAATTTCGTTTAATAACTATAATTAATATTACTAAAAAAGATTCTATGTGATATGCTCAAAAATATATGCTAAAATTTAAACTTCATATGGAAACTTACTGGTACGACTTAATTTATAAATACTAAACATAAAACATTAATATACAAATCATAAACCCGTTACTAAATATCACTCACACTGTACATCGCCATATTACCACCATCACTCATCACTAACACTACTACCACCATCGTTAAGTTTCCACTCACCACAATCACTACTATCATCATCATGCCATCGTCTACTACCAACCATCACTATCCCTTCGCGGATCACAACCACTACCATTACCATCATACCACCAATTAATTACTACTTCACAATATCGAAAAAATAAATAATTTTTCAAATTTAATATTATACATATCAAATAATTTATTTTTTAGTTAAGCATAAACTTTTATCAAACAATTTTTAGCTTAAAAAAATTCAGCATTCAATTTTTCAATTACTTAATTTTCGGGTTTAAGCTTTATCAAACCCAACACCTTAGGAGGTGTGTGTGTAGCAACGATCATGCTGGGACCAGACTCTGCCATTTGGACTCAATTTCTTGTGTCATAGGTTCTAGAATCTGAACCAAAGAGTCCAACTTCCTGGCAAATCGTTTGAGAAAATGATTTTTTGAAAAAAGTAGTGCCAAACATGGATCGCTACTGACAATGTAGTCGCCGCCTAAATATTTTTAAAATCGGAACGAGTTAAAACTCTGACTGCGAAATCGGAGTAATCGTCCGCTATCACTTCATCTCAGCTCGGGAGCCGGGAGTCGTCGGGAAAAATCGGCTATGAGCACCACCTTCGCCTATTCAAGACCTACTTACTAACTGCGTGATATCGATTTTTGAAAAACTTTATGCGTTCTTATTCGATTATTATTTCTAGAATTTACTCGTGATGCGCACTTTTAACACAAAAGTATAGAGCTAGATTACTAATTTGGAAATAAGCTTTTATTGCATATCTAGTTTTGTCTCGAAAAAACTTATGTTGGTTTTACTACTGCCGTGGGCTAAAGATGGGATTTTCAGCAGGTTGTTCAACTCGGGCAATCCAACCTCCACCCCCGCGCCATTCAACAGGTTTATCATGCCGGCATAGCACTTGTACATGGCAACATCTCTCTGTCATAGTAAACAGTATTACCTGCTATCTTGCGATATGCTAAAAGCCATAAAACACATGTCAATGCTAGGTGCCAAAAGGTAAACTGGTTAGCAAACAGCTTATGCATGACCTAGTTCATGTTAAGTGTGTCTAATGCGACACATACAAAGTGTAATCTAAGCAGGCTGGCTAACACTAAATATATTGCATGAAGATGCTGACTATCACGCTTATTCAATTTGGAATTTGAAAGTGATCAGTGCGGTTTGCATGATGTGCATGCGAGCCTGAGCAAATCTGGCTCATCACGTGAATACCGTAGCATGCATTGCATAAGGTATCTTAAATAAGCTTATGCCCTAGTCCATTACCATAGCGAGTACGTAAGCGGGTTTAGAAAAGAAATGGGGTTGGAAGACCCATACTGTCTGGCTCCGCACATACGCCTGAGGTGACAAATTTGCCCTCGCTCGGGAGGGATTAAAAATAATACAAATTAATGCTTCTGTAAGCTAGTGGGTAGTACAAATTAACTAAATTAATTCATCACAGATTAATTAATCGATTAAGCATTAAACTTCGCCTCAGGGATGAGGGCGATGCTGCGCGTCGCCGGAGGCTGGCTCGGGCAACCGTCTTTGCCGATCGCCAGGTGCCTCTGTTTTCCTCTGTTATCCTCCTCTGAAAATTGCCAAAAATCCGGGGTGCCTCTCGAACTGCATGGAGATCTGGGGGCGGGTGAGGCCTACCGCAGTGAAGGAGGAGGCCACTGGGCACTCAGGTGTTCCACTCGGTGGGGAGAAAGCCTTCTTGCGGTCGGCTATAAAAAGTGCCGGGTCGGGCCTCATGTTCTGCCCGATCACTGCTAACTCGGCCGAGCCAGGGACAAACTATGCATGGCGAGAGTTCAAGCATGTATGCACCAAGCCACATCCCACATCCATGTTAGCGACTGATGGGGGTATGTCTTAGATTCTTGGACACCCGTCGCGCATTTCCATGTGATGGCTCAGAACCAAATTGCAAATTTGAGTTTTCAAATGCATGCAAATCATATTAGAATACAAAAGGGTGCTTAAACCTCTGTCAAACTTCATCTCAAGAGACTTTGGCATGCATGTCCATGTGATGAAGCCTAAGCATGTTAACTGGGCATGCAACATGGACTATGCAATGCATTTATGAAAGCATACAAAAACAACATATAAGGTAAGCATGAAAACCAATGAGAATGATAGACTTAGACGTGATTAGGCAACTCAAAAGGCCTAAAATGGTGTAGCAGCCATGCTCTACAATTGGGGACTAAACACCGCAGCACTATGTCACATGTTAAGTGCAACTGAGCAGCATAAAACAGCAGCACATTAGAAAGCTTTTACATAAAAAGGCCAAAACATGGGACAACAACTTTTTATGCATTAAAGAACAAAATTCATGTAAAAAAACATGATGCTACAAATCATGTGCAATGAAATATGCTGTAAGCAACAAATAGTCTTGGAAATGATTAACTGAGCTTAAAATGACGATGGAACTGAACCCTTGCAAAGTGTAATTATAACATGCTGCGCAACTCAAAAGCAGATTTTTAGCATAATCAAAAACAAAATGCCAAATGAAACATAGATGGCGTCTAAGGATCGTTAAGTCAGGAAACATGCATGGGCCAAGCAACAAGAGAATATGCAACACAATAACCATAAAGAAGGCATTCAACAAGGCCACCTAAGGCAAGCATGCAAACATTTCCAATTTGAGTGCATGTCAAGGTATTTAAACCACCAAAATAGTAAGAACAATGCATGCTAGCATCACCTTCCTTGAGAACCCAACAAGCATATGCAAAGACTATGTTAAACATGCTAAAATCAAACCAAATAACTATGGTGGGGCCCTAAAACATGTTAAAAAATAAACACAAAAAAGCTTAGCAGATTAAGGCCTAAAACATGCTGCAAAATGAGCATACAACTAGTGCATGTTAAGGCATAATAAGGCATTACATGATAACTATAAGGCATGCATAGAGACCCAAAGAACAATAACGAAATCATGTTATATCATGGCCAATATAAGCATGGAAGAAACCAATCGGCATTCTTCGGCTTACACACTTTCAAGCATGAAAGCTCCGGGAAGGCAAGGTTGCTTTCTGAGGACACCTGCAAGGAGAGGGTTGGCCATCTCCTTCTTGAGAGACTTCAGGAGCATGCCACCACTGCAGAAATCCCTCAGGGTTTCAGTGGTGAAAAAGACAAAATCTCGGATCTCTCACAAAAATGGCACAAAAAGTGCCCCTTTTCCAGAAAGGCACAGGAGACTGGTCAGAGCTTCCCAAACCACTACAACTTACTGTTAATATACCAACAGGGTTAAAAAGCAAGAACTTTTGTGCTTAAACACAAAAACATCAAAAACTGTTTTAAACATGCATTAAAAACAAGGAATGCTAAAAATGGGGGAAAAAAAAGAGAACTAATTGCTCACCCTTAGCCAGACCTCTTCACAAAAGCTTAGATGACATGTGGCTGTATTTTGAATAGCTCAAAACAAGCCAAGAATCTTTCAAAAACCAACCTCTAGAACCTCTACGTCCCAAGAGAGAAAGGTGAAACACTAGGAATTGCTAGTGTGTGCAAAAAGTGAGCCGCAAAACACCCTAGTTTAACAGAGAGATGATAGATATAGAATGAATATATGTTCTCCTAACCTAAGCAGGAAGCTTATCTCAATACAAAATGGTTCAAAAACCTCTCAAAGAAATCAACCTACTAAGAAAGCCCGTGAAGGCCTTCTCTTATGAGGCAGACTTATGGACTGCAAGCTAAACAAGAACCGTCATACATGGAGTGTGGCCGCTGGAGGCAAGCTCAGCACCTGTTTGATAAAGAATGTCTCGGGAAGCAGAGATGCAGTCCAAGCAAAAATATCATTTTGACCAAAATTAGAATCTTGGCCAAACAAAATAATCTTGACAGGCACAATATATAGTGCTGTTGGTAACCTTCAGCTCGTGATGAACCAGCCATGTGGCCTCTAGCCACAACCCGGTGGTGTGATAAGGGAATGCCTGTACAGCATTCTGCCCTCTAAAACAAAACAGTGTGCAGTGCAGAGCCGGGACCTACAGCAGCCAGGATCCCGGGAGGTCTGAGGCAAAGGCCTTGCGCCCGAGCGAAACTCCAGGGAACTCCAAGCAGACACTGCTTAGCGGATGATCCGCCGTGTTCAGCAGTGGCGTCCAGTCTGAGCGGTTGAAAAATGGGGAAGTGTCTCTGGTTGGTGATAGTATGCTTTAGCACTTCATGAATGTGATAGTGATAATCAGTAAGTTTGTTTGATAACCACAATTGTAATATCACTTCAAAAGAATTTAAATGCCTCTTAAAATGTGGGTTAGAAATTTAATTTTTTTTCTTAAATCATATAAAATTGCTTAATTACGTGGATAGTTGCCGTACTAAGGTCTCATTTGAAAGCAGACTAATTTAGTAATTTTTTTATAGCGATTCAGGTTTTCCTTCATTGTTTATTATTATTATTCAGGACTCGGTTTTAGGCGATTAGACCATTCCTTTATGCAGCATAGTCATTTTTCGTTGGCTGCTCACTTTGAATTTGAGTTTAAAGGAAATGTCTTGAAAGTGATGTTTGAGAGCAATTGGGTTGAGTTTTTAATCTTAATCTTGTTGCCCAGAATTTTTGATGATACTGCTTTCGGCAGAATGTGAATGCGCTCGGCGGAATTCTATCACTTCCTGACTTGCCCATTTTACCATGCGTCTGCTGAGAGATAGCTGAGAAGATGTGTTTTTCGCGCTCGGCCAGTAATTCCTCACCTTTCGGCGAATTAATCTGGAAATCTACTCCTAAAAATTCTTGGAGAATTCGGCGGAATATCTCTAAACTGGCCGGTGTTTTTCAGCGCGGTATTGCCTTGGCGGCTTGGCGGTATCTTTAGCGCTTAGGCTTGGTCGATTTTTAGTGTCTTACGCTTGGCGTGATCATATTGCCGGCGAGCGGACCTCATTGCGAATGCTGCATAATAATTGGTGTCACTGTTAGCACTTATATATAAATGATATCCAAAACCTAAACTGATACCTGTCGATTTCATACAGCTTTACTTAGCGTCATATCTGGTTCTTGACGGTCTCACTATCCTTATATCGGATAAAAAATTAATGAAGGCGGTGTGGGCTAAGTTTGGATTCAAAAATCTTGAGTTTACGAAGCTTTACCTTTGAGTTCGCCATCATCTGGGACAGGTTCATCACTTGAGAGTGGGGATAACCTACTTCTTTTCTATGGGTTTTGACATAGATGTTATGTATTTTGTCTCTGTGGGTGGTATTTGGGGTTTGTGAGAGAAACTAGGGTTTTGTATAAGAAATTACTGAGGGTTTTTATTAGCTTTAAAAACTACATGTGTATGTGTGGACTTGGAGAAAATGGAATTATCGTTGTTAAATTGATGAAAATTGAACCTTAGGAGGTTATTTGAGAGAAAAAAGGGGGGAGGAGAAACATGCCTAAATGTATGTTGAATAAATTCATTTGGAGAAAAGTGAAAGTGAAATGAAAATCATGAAATTAGGAGAGTATAGAATTGAATGGTGGAGTTGGAATGAATTAACCACTACACTTTATTAGAAATGTTGATAATTTATACTTGTTTGATGCATTTTATTATACGTTTAAGAATCAGCACTTTGGAGCTGCTCGGTTGGAGGATAGTCTTGATTATTTGTAGACACTGTATATGTTGATTAAGAGAATTGGAAACTAATCAAATAGTTAAGAGATCACTCCGAATATGACAGTTGAATTAACATATTGAATATATGTACTTTAGCTTGATCATTGTATATAAATAAGTGTTTAATCTATTATATATAATATATTGTTTGGAGGGAGATGAGGATGAACTATAAAGCATTTGAAGGAGATGGGGATGTGGACTCCATTGATAACTAGAGTTGGTACACGGATGTCGGTGTGAAGTAAAAGAAATACTTGATTACGTTTGCGCCGCGATGCGTAGATAAGCATTGATGCAAGTGTTTTAGCCTGAGTTTGTAATCTCATGTGAATTGTGAATAATGGAAGGGTCTTTTTACTATGAGGTTAGCTGATCTCATTTAAATTGTTTGGCTAGACATTAGGCTAGGTTGCTAACAGATATTAAATTGGATAGAAGTAAAAGAAGGAGTGGAATAAGCCGAGAATGTAATTGTCATGGGCTTTGGCCAATGTTGTAAGTTGATTTACAAGTGTTAATCATTTATCAAATGCTAATGTTTGCAGTCATTGCTTTCATAATTGGTTTTTAGTATATCTCTACTAATTGACTCACCTATATGGGACATCATTTTTCAGAAATGCAATTGATATACCCATCAAGGGCGTGATAGAAACTTAGGAAGCTTAGAAATTTGAAAAGGCTTTTTGTTGATTTCTTTATGTATTACAATGTAAATCAAGCCAAGAGCTTAGTTTGTATACAGAGTTAGAAACTTCTTTTTTGTAGAACCAAGTGTTGACTTGAAGAGTGCGTAAGCTTCGTGGGGCATTTACTTTTATTAATACAACATGTAATACTTTCTGTAAAGAATACTACGATGAATGAAATATGATATCTTTGTATTGTCATGAGTCCTTATGTTTCTATGGGTTCATTTATGAAATGCGTTACATTTTGACTATTTGGCTAAAATATGAAATTTAAAAAAAATATGTTTATTGATGAAACAAGCTTTTACGAAAAGATAATGTGCAAAAAAATAGAGAAAAAAAGAATCTTTAACTCTTTGGTATGAGTTATTTGAAACTTTTAGTTTTTAGTGACTTTTTGGATTTTAGCTAAAAAAGCCACTTAATCAGCAGGCTAACCCCTGCATCATAATGGGTATACACCTGTATAAACTCACTACCACCACCATTATGCCTCCCATCACGCCACTACCTGGCTGTGATCACTATCTACCACGCCCGCCACCACCTGCCATTACAATATAAAAATTAAAATATATAATTTAAAAATAATGAATTTTAAATTTAATCTATACATAATCCCAGTAACAATTTATTTTTAGTTTATCACTTAGAATTTTTATCCAAATAACTTTTAACTTAATAAATTTAATATTTAATTTTTAAATTTTATCAAATAACCCAACAGAGCACAGGTTTGGCATTTTCAAAATCAATCAAAAAGTCAAAAAGTTGCAAAACAAAAAGTTAAAAAGTTATCACTATTCGTACAAAAAATAATAAAAAAATTAATTTTACAAAAAAATAATGCAGGTGAAGCCTTAATTTTTTGAAAAAAATTATCTGCAACCATATTGCACAAAAGCCTTATTTGTTGTTCCAGGTAGTGGGGGGGCCATCACGGGTCCCGTTTGTCAGCTCTGAACCGTTTGATCAAGTAGCAGAACTCCGTCGAGTACTATCTTTATAAAACATCGTTGATCGGATATCGCTAAATATATGATCAAATGGGTTTTATATAAAAAATAGATGGTGTTATAGTTAATAGTTGAAAAAAACTAATCAGATCAGATAGCTATCGATATCGATTAACGTGATTTTTACAGGTATATAATACTCGACAGAGTTCTATTGAACAGTTTTGATTAGCAAAAAGGACTCGTAATTGATCAATCTGATAAACCATTTCTTATGTGAAAACCCAGTTAACCCATACAGCTACTTTTCTAATTTATACAATTTTTTAATACATATTTTTTTTTTGGTAAAAAGTCAAGAATTATCAAAATAATATATTTTTTCTCCAATTTTTTAGTCTACAAAGAATAAAAAAAGTACACTTATTTAAGATACCTCAAACAATCATACTTCAACAGCGATAGGTTTTTTCTTTATTTTTTGGTCTTCATTAGAGTGTTAATATGTTGTCAGTATTGCATAACCATCATTTAAAAGGCCTGTTTGATGAAATTTGTGGGAAAGTGCTTATAGCTTATCGTTAATAGCTTATAACATAACTATGAACATAAGTGATTTTGAAAACATAAATTAAACTATACTTGCTTACTCGAAGAATAAGATTGATTTCTAACTTACAAAAAGCTATATAAACTGTATTGTTAAGCTAAACTAAATACATCAAAATAACAAATTAATTTGAAAGCTAAAATAAAATTGAGAGGTAAATTGTGCAAAAGCAGGGCCAAAAGCGAGAAAGGCTTTGATGGGTAGAGTTTTGTTAACTAAAGGCGTTTATAACATATAGTAAAAAAGTTATAGATTAGTTTTGATTTTTTAATTTTTTTTAAGTTATATCATTTATTTATTTTTATAAAAAATAAAAATCACAAATGAAATTTATTTTTATAACTTTTTCAAACATGATTTGACAATCTTTCTTTGTTGACAAAGGAGGGCATGGGTTAAAGATATCCCATGGTTTAGTTTAGAGACGGTTTGCGGTTCGGTTTGGACACCATCTATCTGGTTGGGAAAAGAATCCTTCGCAACCGCCCATATCTGGGATTCATGATTTGTGCGGATTAGGGATTGTGGATCTTGAAGGCGGTTGCAGGCGGTTTCTTGGATTGAACTTTCAAATTTAATTCAACCATCTGAATCGTAAATGGTTCCTAAATTGTTGCTCTTCTTTTATATAATGGCACTAGAAAGTGTTTTAGAAAATTATCATAAGATTCATAATGTCGTGGCCAAAATCTAAAGTAAGTCTTGACCATTAATGTCAAATTCTAAGGATTTTTCTGATTTTTTGTTTTAAATTTTTAGAGGTGTAGCATTGCTATATATGCAATCAATTTATTAGTAATTGATTTTCATAAGACAAATGCTAGTGTTTTTGCTTTGGAGTATAGAAAATTTAGATCATTAGTATCACTACAACAAATAAAATTTAAGGTATCAAACTCTTAAAAAAAGTAGTTGTTATTGGGGTGGAGGGGTTTTTCTTGCAAATGTGGTTTGTTCACGAAGGACACTGGCACGGCCACTTGCAAAGTTGATGCCATTGGATGATGTTCCTTCATACTTCCATTCACCACTTCGCCCGTAATTCTGTCCAACAGAATTGAGCTACAAGGACAAAAAACAATACATTATCAAAAAATCAACCAAACATATCCTACAATATATATATTATAAAGTTAGACAAAATGGTGAAAAACAAATGTTATAGCAACTCCCAACCCAAACAATAAATATGGCAACATAAATCCAATGGAGTTTGTAAGCAGACAATAAATGTGGCAGTTGGATATGTGATTTGGTTAATAACATACAATGTAAGCAGATTGAATGTGAGTTGATTGTCGAATTCAAAAATAAGCAATTCAATGTGTGATTCAGATTTAATTTGAATTCAGATTTCAAATTTAATAAAATTAACATACACAATTAATAACATACAAAATTAACATACATCCCGCAGTTCAACACAACTAGAACAAATTTGTAACATACATACATACATACAGTTCAACAAAAATTCTTAAGAACAAATTCAAACAAATTTCTTAACACTACATACATACACAAATTTCTTAGAACAAATTCAACAAAATCATGAACAGATCTGATTCCATGATTCAGTTAACCCATTTAGATTCCCAAATCAACATGAGCAGTCAGTTAACTTATTGATTTCAAAATCAACATGAGCCAGGTCGGTCGGTCACGGTCATGAAACAGATCGATTCCAAAAATCAGCGGTCAGGCGAGAGAGAGCGGAGATTAGCAGAGAGAGAGTTGTTTATCGTGAGTGGAGTCGGCGATCGCGATGATCGGGGTGCGATGAGATGAACAACGAGAGAGTCGAGAGTGATCGGTCGCGAGATATGAAGAACAAGCGAAGTGAGAGAGAAACCAGTGATGGAGTTGAACTTGAGATGAGGCCCGAGAGAGTGAGAGCGATTAGGGTTTTTTCTTTTTTGTTTTGTTTGTAATAGATGAGATGAGTGAAATGGTGTGAATGGGCAGCTAGGTGAAAGAAAAAAATTAATTTAATGTAGTAGGGTTAGGCTGGTGCAGTTCAAACATAACTTAGCCATAACCAATTATAAATCAACCGCACCCTACCTAATGTCATTTCTTGAAACCGCCTGTAGCGTGGGTTGATTGGTAGGAAGCCGGTTTGAGCGGGTCAGATCGCCTATGCATTGAATTGCAGCTGACAAAAGAAATGAGGAAAAGAAAAGTGAGAATGGCTTTCTCTATACCTTATTCTCTACACTCTTTTCATTTTATTTTATGGATTTTTATTCTTAATATATAATAATGATTTAAAATGTTCAACTAATAAGTTTAGTTTATAAAAAATTAATTTCATTAAATATTACTAGATATATAAATAAATTATATTATATTTTTTTAAAATAGATGAAAACTATGAATTTAGATTTAAATAATTTATTTTATAAAAGCAAAATATAATTTATTCATCTATTCAATCCATATTCAATAAAATTGATTTTTTGCATAGATGATATTTACATAAGATTTACAAAATGAACAATTAAATTATTACTTATGAACTTTCGGAAGGATGGAACACGCACAAAATAGAGAATGAAAAAAGTACCAAAAGATAGTAATATAGAGAGAGTCATAACCCGCCACTAAAGATGCTATGGGCTAAGCATACTATACTTTCTAAATTTTTTAACCACTTCATTCTTCGTACATGCATATTTATACACATTTAAGTGAATCTCATATATACCTTTGGAGTTGATTTGAGGTTAACTTTTTTTTTTTAAGCTAACTGTTGGCTTCTGGCAAAAACCATAAAAAAAAAAAAAATCAAAAGAATGAATTGATTTTTTTGTTAATAACACATTAACAAATATTTTTTAACACATCATCCACTGTGAATAATTTAAGATAGGATTAAATACAAAACACAAATTTTGAGTACATAAAATTTCAAAATGCATTTCTTTCTCCAAAGACATACACTCATTAATTTAACAAATTTTTTTAAATACACAAAATAAAAGTAACACTTTTTATCATATAATAACATTTTAATAAACATTTTTCAACCAAACATCTACTATAGAATACTCTAAGAGAGGATTAGATACTAGAAAACTTTCAAATTTTAGAGAGCAGAAAGAAATTTCAAAATGCATTTCTCTCTCATGATCTAGTACACCTTTTTCTTGGTATCCCTTTTCCCCAATAGGATTTTTGTCCCGCAATCGAAAATCCATTGTCAATATTTATCTCCACAGCCAGCAAATAATGTTGCCCAATCAACTCCTCCATCCCTTTTAAACTGACTAACTTCATGTAAAAGGTATTTGGATGCCACTAAGTTCAAGTAGCGCCATTGGACTTTCCTAGCTTCTGACTTGGACCTATTCATAACAATTTACAAATACCGAGTTAAAAGAGGTTTATAAAATGGGCATGATCTAAAAGAATTTAATTTGAATTTAATTTTTTAAAGTACATTACTTTAAAATAATTTTGTTCGTTCATAAAAAGATAAATTGCTATGATAAATTGATCAAATTACCTCACTATTTCTCACAGCTCCTCTCTCTCAACCACGGCTTGATCTCCTCCACGAACACCCATCACCACCACCGCGAGATCTAAGCACACCCCCTCAATAGCCACGCCATCATCATGGCCGTAACTACCTCGCAAAAATCATCTACTGTGTCCTCCCAAAGCTGTTTCCCCTTCCCATGCAAGTCGTTAAATCATCTCGTACCCTACCTCCTCACTCCTCTGCTGTATAGCTTTGAGCTGGTCCTCGTTAAAGTCCCAGATCATGTCGGTCCAGTCACATCACTTGACTTTAATTAGCATGACCATCGGCTGGCTGATTCCCGCCAGCTCGACTAGAAAAGCCTCCATAGTAGTTAGCAAGCCCGAGCGCTGAAGCAAGGGGTTTCACCAGGGAATAATCATTACGCTCTCGGATCTTGATCTTGATCGAATTTATATATATATATGATTCCAAATCACAAAACATATATGTGTAGATTGAAATCTTATGGTATATTGATTTTGATGGGATTAAAAATGGTGGCAGCTTATGTGGCTGTTTGTAGGCATTAGAAAAAAGGGCCAATGGTTTTGCTTGCACCGATTAGGGACTGTCACATTGAGGAATCATTGTAATCGAGATGTCAAAGAAGATCAAACCATGACATTGTTCTAATTTTATTCAATCTTTTGCTTTTTGATTTTCTCATGTTTGTGTTTGAGCAGTTAGTTTAAAAAATTAAAATAAATTTTGACAGAGATAGTAAGAGATGTCACCATGCTCTCTGATTTTCAGAGATAAAAAAAAGGAAAAAAAAAAAGGTTAAAAAATTACTTGAGATAAAATAGATAGTGGTTTGTTGGAAGAGAGAGTGATAGTTAAAAAATTTAACATATATATATATATAAATTTGAATAGAAAGAAAATAAGTTTGAATAGATGAGGGTAAATAGAAATTGAACAAATAGATACATAAATTTGAGCAGATAAGTCAAAAAAGAAAGAATCCCGATATAGATAGAATTAAAGGGATAAAATTAAAAATAAAAATAATATTCCAAAACTAACAAAAGGAATTTTCACCAAACTATTTCATAAAGGTGATCTCTCACTTGTGACACCCTAAATGTTTAATTAAATATGACATAAATATTTATAGTTATATATAATTATGGTTGTATGTGATAATATATTATTAAAAAAATAAATAAATTAATAATAATAACAATAATAATAAAATAGCTAAGCTACTCGTACTATGTAAATTAATTTACTATTGTGATTATCAAATATGTGATGAAGACAATTATTTGAGGGGCTAGAATTAATCACTAATTAGTGTAAAAAAGATTGGAAGGTATAAATTAATTAGACAAATCAAGTAAAAATTTATTTCAAGATTTGTTATTAAATGAAAGGATTTGCAAATATTACTAAGGTAGTGAGGTGGAGCCATTTATTTGTACATCTAGAAGTGGTGAGTCATGCAGCCTCGGGGTCATTAAGTAAATGTGAATCATTACCCAACTTGAGTATATAAGAGGAGGCTGTGATGTTGTTGTACCAGCGAGAAAAAAATAAAAAAGATAACCCGGCAAAAAAGTGAGTAAGGGAAAAGATCGAAAAATCAAAGAAATCATAAGGGTCAATATCAAGGTAAGTTATAATATAGCTTGAGTCACCATAATATATTTCGTATGTTTTGACTTATCACAATTTATTTTATACAAATTATATTTTAAGAGTCATATTAATACAAGTTATATTTTATAAATTATATTAATATTTCAGTTATGTGGATTAATTTCTGAACTCTATTTGTTTAAATGAAATTCATGGATATATTTGTTTAAATTTTAAGAAAGATTTGACTATGACCTTATAAACAATTATGTTTTGTAAGTACTGCCTTGCAGGAGTCCTGCAGCAGGGACTTAAATAACCATTGGCCTCTATTTGGCTGCTTTGTGGTCTTACTCATTTGTCACACATCCATTGACCTTTATTTCTGGTTGTCACTTCTATGACCTCTGTTCTGTTACATGCCTTAGTGGTTATAGTTATTTATTTACATAATTTATGCTTATATTCGATTTACTGCCCACTTAAATGATTTATTTACCAAATTGAGTTACGTAAAATGTTTTGGCCTAACTAATTATCCATGGTTATTTTGTATTATCTATACTCTTGGCATAATATTTCTCCCACTACATTACGTGCTTATAAATTTGGTATCCTTTTAGGTGACAAGAGCGTAGGGAAACCACATAACCTCCGTAATGGAACCCTATGCGAGGATTGATGTTGAACCACTATTTTGTCTTTCTCTTTTTTTTTCCTTTTGCTCGCTTCTACTAAAGGCGTTCCTTTGAATAAGAAAATTATAAAAACCCTATAGATATATTTTCTCTTATTAAAAGCGATAAAATGGAATAATTTCTATTTAATTATTTTTATTTCTACTTTAGCAGGTTTAATTTACTACAAATAGAATAAGTTAGTAGGTTCTGATTCCAACCTTAAGTCTTTAAGGATTGAGTTAAGTGACATCACCAATAAAAATATTCTTGAATCTAATGCTTTATATTCTTTTTAGATTAAATTTATACGTAATTTTCTCTTATAAAATACGATCTGAGTAGTTACGTGATGGCATTTTGAAAATATAAAAAAGAAAAGTACCAATTCAAATATATATATAATCAAATTCAATGTATGTGTCTCATAAGGTAAATGATAAATGATTCTCTTTTAGTTTATTTAAACACATTATCTCAAGAATTTTAAGATATAATCCATCATTAAGTAAATATTTTGATATAAAAATTTTTGTCTTGCTTAGCACAAAAATTCATTTAGATCAAAAATTTTGAGATATAACTTTACATATAATTTAACTAATGCGAGTATTTAAAAATGAGAATTTTCATATGCTCACGGACAAAAGATCCTCTGTCGTGCCTCTATCACAAAATTTGTGAAATGCTCTTTGTTCATCTCCTAACTATAACATATGGTGAAAACTTTAAACTACAAAATTATTAACATCTAATGGTGAGAATCCATTGAAACATACATGAAAAAAAATCTTGAAAACAAAGGAATCATACCAACAAAAAATTATATAAAACATACGAAGACATCTCAATAGGAATCGCGATCAATTCTTTAGAGTTACTTTCGAGGTTACGTTTGAGATTTGCTCGGATCACGTGAAGGGTATGAATCTCGAAATTAGTCGAGGTATGCATAAGTTGGGTGCAGAGAAACTTCGGTCCATAATATATATATATATATGTGTGTAGAAAATAATTTATTTTTAAGGCACATAGAATTGACTTAGCAGAATGCAGCGGTTTCATGGATGAAATTGAGAGCCAAGCCAAATCCCTGCACTTCAAGATCATCGGATGTGTGTGTTGATGGGTTCTTAGTCAACAACTGGCCCCGGCGGCAGAAGAAACCTAATCAAACCCTCAATCATGTTCTCTTCATCGTTGGGTGATATTGCTGGCATTATCTAGTTGAATTTTATGCACCAAAAAAAATAAAATAAATCAAATTTAATCACAAAAACAAAAACAAACAAGCAAATTAAGAAAAAATACATATGAAGAGAGAGAGGAATGACTTGTAGATTCATACCATAACTTTCTGGTAAAATGTCCTAAACGCTTATTTGCCGATTTCATCAATGGAATTTTGAGACTTCATCTTTGTCTTCATCTTCATCTTACGTCTCCTTCATATGTTGATGCCTTTGCCTCTATTATGGATTGGTTTAGGATTTTCTTGCATACATACATACCATACATATATACATATATATATATATATATCTATAGACATCCTCTAACTAGGTATTTTTTGGCCTTGTTTTTCACAAAAAAGCGGAGAAATTAAATCGATTAAGAGTGTTTTCAAAATAATTGCAAATTTATGAAAAAAAGTTTATCACTTTAATTATTAAAATTGATAAAGTATTCCACTAATTTGCAATTATTTTTGAAAGAGATCAACTGAATTACAATTTTTAGAAAGGTATACAATTTAAGTTTTGAACAATGCTAGGGATCTCAACAAAATTACTAATTTTTTGCAAATACTCAAATGTGGAGTCACCTCATGAAGTTCCCCACACTCGTATGGGTACACACTTCATGGGGTTCTACACCTTATATGAGTGTTTGGTAATAAATTGATAATTTTATTAGGATATTTAGCATTTTTCTTAGAAAGTTTTAAGCAAGTAATAATAAGTGTAGGAAAATTAAGACTAATTAATACTATAAGTTTTTTGGAAAGTACCATTAAGTGCTTAGAGAGACTAAGGCCAAGTTTGGCATCCTCAAAAATTTAAAAGTCAAAATCACTATCTTATTTAAATCACATCATCTTATTTAAGTCACATCACCTCTCTAATACATCACTTCAAATCAACCCAAATCCAACCCATATTTCATAAAAAGTCAAAAGTGCACTTATTTAGTCTTCCCTAAGGCAGCTCAAGTATAATATTAGGATTATGATAAGAAAATCAATTTTAAAAATATTATAAAAAGGTTTAAAATTTTTGTAAAATTATTTGCAAAATTTTTTTCAAAATGAGTTTTATTGTTTAATTGGGACAAAGATGGTATGTCTCGAGCCAAGTCCAAAGGTAGGGATGAGAAAGGCAAGTTCTTAGCATTAGATTTGGAATGAGAATGAGATTTGATGATTTTTCCAAAAATTAAACTTAAATTATTATTATTAGTATTCGGTTTCAAATTCAATTAACATATCAATTGCTCCATTGTTGTTAGTTATATAAGCCTTGTAATCAATAAGTCGAAAAGTTGGTCCATTGCTCCATTTTGTTTTGTTTTTTTCCAAATTGGTGACTCATGATTAACGAAGTATGAGTATGAATTATTTCTTTAATTTAAATTTATTTTACATGATACCATCTAATTAAAAATAAGAAAGAAAGAAGAAAGATGGTGTTTAACAACACGCAACAAGAAGTAAATTATAGCGCCCGCACAATTAAAATGTCGAAAATTATTATCATATAAAACGCCTTTAATATAGATTTAAGTTAATTATAATGTGCCATACCGATTACTGTTCAATAGCATTTATGAAAATGCTTAGATTATAAAGTGACTTCTTGGCAATGGTGCTAAACATCGAGGAAAGAGAAGGCGTCCCGATAATTTTTGTTAGGTTTTTATTATCGGTAATTTTTGTTTGACAAATTCTTTTTGAGTTGTACATTTATTCGCATTTTATTTCAGTGAGGCTATGAGTTGTTGAGGCGAATCAGCGACGAATCATAAACTTTCTTGAGAGAAGTTTTGTGATGTCAATACTTTCAAAAGATTGCCCTTATTTGATTATTCGCGAGTGTTGCTTTCAGCTCATTCCAGCCTCGCCTTCGGCAAATGCTCGTCTAAAATTGCATTCAAAATTGCATGTCCGCCGTTGCTCGCTCGAGCCAAAGAATGCTCGCTCGAACTAGGCTTTCTCGCTCGAGCCAAAGTTTTTCGCTCGAGGTAGCCGGATTCAAATCCACACAAAAACACGAAGAATTGATTGATGCGCTCGAGCCAAGGATTACGTCGGCTTCGAACCAAGAACACCTAGTAGAAATCATGAAAACTAAGCTCCTCGCTCAAGTGAGTTTCAAATCCGGATTTCTTAAGGAGTTGGTTTTTCTTCCAAATCATAGATTACTTTTGATCTTTCTATAAATACTTGGTTTTCTCCCAAAATAAAATTGCACAGATCTTCTTTGGATATTAGGTTTATATCACCGGAGATATTTGTTGAATTTTCTTTGATATTTTATTGAGTATTAACTCATGTTTTAAAAAGTACATCAAAAGTTTTGTTTTTGTTATACAGAAGAATTAAGAAGTTGTTCTTCGGTGGATTACGAAGAATTGAGCAAGCAGTGGATGCAGGTGACTCATCGTAAAGACAATTCCAGTGAAAGCGGGGGTTGAAAGAGGCCATGAGGTTGGTTCAATTGGGTGTGGATTTGCTAGGTAATTGAGTATACTTTAATGTAATTCCTTTAAATCTTCTTGAAGTGAATTGTTTTGTGGAAGTAGGCATTGCCGAAGAAGTGGTTTTCGAATTACAGTTAGAGGTGTCAATTGTGGTTTCAGCGTAAAATCGTTAATCGTCGATTTGTCTTGCTTGTTTGATTGAGTTGTTGTTATATATTGCTTAAAATTGATACATAATCACAAATCAACATCTAGGAGTTTCTTGATTTTTTTCAATTGGTATCGAGTGGAGTCGTTCTATTTTTTTAAAAAATTATTTAGCAAACGAAGATCTTGTTTGATTTGTGATAATGGATTCAATTAGTGAGGAAATTCTATGGTTTGACCACCTCTGCTTGACGGATCAATTATTCATTTTGGAAGCTTCGATTGAGAAAGTTTTTAAAATCTATTGATGAAAAAAAGTTTGTATCTGTCATGTATGGAGTGGAAATGAACCAACGATGATCGTTGATGGAGTAACTTTCCTCAAACCAATTGTCGTAAATTGAGACACAATTGATTACCAAAATAGTAAATTTGGAATAGTAAAGCTATCAATTCTCTCTTTTCCTAACGCTAATACACGAAAGAGTTTAGTTATGGCTATGCAATTAATGAGAGTCATGAAAAGAGGCTTGGGATATCTTACAAGAAGCTATTCCATAAGGTCACTTTCCTTACATGTAAATGTCTCCAAAACTAAAAGGCTCACGTCTAGTTTAGAAAACCTTTCAATGAAAGAAAGTAAGAGACCTTTGATGAATTTTATGCAAAGTTGAGTGATATTGTAAATTCGGCTTCAATTTTAGGTGAAAAAAAAATACGAAATCAAAGTTGTGGAAAAATTTTTGAGATCCTTGCCCGATGGTTCCAACCAAAATTCTGACTATTGAGGAGGCTTAAGATGTTGACAACCTCAAGCTTGATCAGTTGGTTGGAAATCTCCTAAGCTATGAGGGCACATAGGAATTTCAAAAACAAAAAGATATTGCTTTAGTAGTGCTCATAAAATGGTAGAGAGTTCTGTGAGAGTTGTGAGATAGATTCCAAGATTATAGGCACTTTTGTTAAACAATTAAAAAATCCTTTTTAAAAGAATCCTAATCTTTTAGAATCTACTCATACTCATAATCTAAAAGCAAAGATAAACTCAAAATTAGTCCTATAGCCAAGAAAGGAGAAAGGAAAGATGCAAAGGGAACTCTGAGTGTCCAATGCTATAGGTCACCAGAGATTTGGCCACTTTGCTTCGAGAATGCCCTACTTGTTTGAGAAGAAAAAAGCCCTCACCATCACTTGGGATGATGATGAATCCAGATCTGATAAGATGACCCAGTGACAGCGAATCAAGGCAAGAGGACATAAGCAATTCCTTGCTTTCATGGCGACTTTAGGCGGAAAGAATGATAAGTCTCAAGAAGATGTCGGTTGAGAATACCCGATGATGTGAATCCTCGGGAGAGTGATCATGAAGAGCTTGAACAGAAAGCTTATGAAAGGATTGTATCAAGGTCTCTTAACTTATTCCAAGTTGAATGACAAACTCCTAAAGGAACTCAAAGCATGTGAAAGTAGAATGTCGAGCTTAAGGAGAGATTTCCGAAGGTAGGATTAATGCCATCAAGATGGTGATGATCGAAAGTTCTTTGTGCAAAGCTGTTGACTTGTGAGACAGAGAGGGATGAACTACGATGAAATCTATGTAACATATGAAGAAAAGATTGAAAGTCTCGAGATGTCTCAAGTTGCCTTGGAGGAGCTAATCATCAAGAAAGAAGAACTCAAGTGTGCT